>JAITYZ010003369.1:0-11344 GCA_027744595.1 Paronellides praefectus | reverse complement strand
TTAAATGTTCAATTGAACTGGATATCAAAAGTATATTGCATATGCGCACAACTATTTATCTGCATTCGTTATTTTGATTCTTGCAAACATTGATGTTCGTTAATATAGGTATATATTTATAGGGTGGCGAGAGGAGGGATTGGATAAGATGGGGGTGAATTCAACAAGAGAGTTTGTCGTACTTCACATTCAAGTTCTCATTAACAAAATCTTCACAATGCAAAACATGGGATATAATATATTGTTATTTTTTTTAAATTTGCAGTCAAGCATAAATACATAATATGTGTATCCACCCCTTCTTTCACTTCACATTATTGTGTGTATTTTGCCACGGTTAGTAAGTTAGTAACATCTTGATTTTAGCTGAAAATAGCTTATTTGGCCACTTAAAAGAACGCGAATTGCTCACGAATATCCGACATCCGACCATTTCCCTTTTGTAAAAAGAATTGCTGCGAAAATAGAGCGTGTTTGGGGGGAAAATGGCAAAGATATCAAATACAATTAAATCATGAAATCATTATCATCATCTTCAACACGTTTGCTCGCTAACTTTTGTTCATGTGCAATATAATAATAAAACAAAAGCTTAGAATATAATATAACGCGAGTATCTTGATTTTAAAAGGTAAAATATTTACTTTAGATACGTACACAGATGTCTTCTGCCTACTTAATTCATTTTTTTTATGAGGACGGAAGCGACGACCTTATCTCTATTATCAATTTTGTGTACTGCTGTGTGGCAAAAATAAAGTAATGAATGAAAACTTTTGAATTGAGTACATATTGTATACTCTATGAAGTTTCGTTGGTCATTTTTGTGTGTTTTGTTCCTCTAGAAAAATAATATCTTTAAAAAAAATTGTATTATCTTGGTGGAATCTTTAATGTTTTTTAAAGCAAAAAAGTTTTTCTCTCAAGTCACGGTCTGCAAAATACTAACAAAAGCTCGCATCCTTGTTTTCCAAAAGACCAGAGGAAAACTTTTCTACAAATAATAATAATAATAATAATATGCATGTTTGAAAGTATGGAATAGCGATAGAAAATATACTCATTTCTGCATAATATTTATGGTGCAAGAACAATAATAGCATGCGCAACATGAAAATCCATGTAGTTCAAAATGTTAATTGTGAAATTTCTTGATGGTGGATTATCTCATCACCAGTTTTTACTCAGTTTGTATGTGGCGTGATCGTCAAAGCAAAGAGCAAACAGGACAAAGTCAATTTCATGCGTTGTGTTTGCTAGCCGCAGATGATGATGAAGGGCAGATGTAAGAAAAGCAACACCCATAAAAGAGAAAAAAGAAGAAGAAAATGTAAAAGGGGAAAAAGTTGAGGGATGTATACCTGACTGCATATGTTTTTTGTACACATTGTTGTTGAAGTACCTACGTTTACACGTTGTGAGCACTAAAGACACATGTTTGAGGAAAAGTTGACGGTGAGCATGTGCCGTTTTCTTGGTAGGGAGAGAGCGCTTCCTTTGCACTATTACGAAATAATATATTAGGTATATAATATCAATAAAATATACCTATACTCCTGCCCTAAGAAGAAGTACATTCATAAAAATGTATAGCTCTACGTCTCTCTCGGCTTTCATGCTTTCGCTCTCCGAGAAAACAAGGGAGCTACTACTGCAATCATTGATTGTGTAAATATAGACCAGTTGTTAAGCAACGGCAGCAGCTATGCAGTGTATAGTAGTACCGGAGTACCTACTGCAAACAGCAAGAAGACAAAGTATGCTATATGTAGTATGCAATGCTTCTCTGTATTTCACAAAGCCTGAAGGGAAAGGAGCGGGAAGATGTTATAAGCTCTGCTGTCTTGGCACGTGGCCTATCATCATTTACCACAAAGGATTTTTTTCTAACCCTTGCACAAGGAAGAAGCGAGTGCAGAGATGGGGAGGGGAAGAGAGAAAGAGAGAGTGTGTACGTACGTACGTACGCACAAGATGCAGAACAGCAGAGAGATGAAGAAGACGGTGCAGGAATTTCATATGTTTTTGGTAGGAAATGAGAAGATGTGGCACGCGGCACGGCACAGTATATCATACCATACGGAAGATGAGCGATAAAAGTATTTTTATGGAACACCAGTTTTCCTTGTCTGTATAAAGCATTTTTTTAATATATTGTTTATGAGCCATTCATTGTGCACGTAATCATGCAATAATAATTATGATAATTTGAGTTTTATAAAAAGTTAGTGTGTGGCGAGCTGTTTACGGGTTTGTTTTCCTCTTGATGCTCCAAGGAGGTCAAGTGAATGCCAAATCAGATTTATATAATTTTTTTGTGATGTAATTTGAGATCTTCCGACAACTTCGAATAATATTTTTCAATTCTTTTTGCATCTCTTCGTAATATTAAAGTTGCAAATTGCAACTTGTTTTATAAAAAGTTAGTGTGTGGCGAGCTGTTTACGGGTTTGTTTTCCTCTTGATGCTCCAAGGAGGTCAAGTGAATGCCAAATCAGATTTATATAAATTTTTTGTGATGTAATTTGAGACCTTCCGACAACTTAGAATAATATTTTTCAATTCTTTTTGCATCTCTTCGTAATATTAAAGTTGCAAATTGCAACTTGCAATTGATATCTCTAAAAGAATGATTTATAGCAGGAAAAGTTCACTCGCTGTGTAAAACATTGGCACGGCAGTGATATTACTTTTATATTACATGTTCATTATCTACCGATTTCATAACCTTTAACCATAAAGTGTATTATTGGATCAAATGTCAGCAAAATATTACCCTGCAAATTCTGAACTTCCGTTTTTTGCACCTTGTTTCCAGTCACAGACACGAACCTACACTTTTATGGCATTCATCTGCCCACACATATCGAGATTGAGCTCTCTCGTGTGCCATTCCATGTATCACCCCCGCATATACATTCCCCGAAGTTTTCGGCACTCCACTCACCGTCATCTGAATAAAAGATCACAAGGACAAAGCATCCATGTATATGTGTGTGTGTGTATACCTTGTATGTTTTTTTCTTATGTGACCACCTGCATAAAATACCGACGACATAAAGAGAGGAAATCAATGTTGTTGAGGTAAAATGGGTGGGCGGATGGCGGACATAATCTCTGCTCTTCTTGCTGGCTCATTCAGTCAGTTTGCTTTTGTTCAATATTATTCGGGGGATCCATATCAGAATGAACTCGGAATGTTTTAAGGCGGTTGGTTGTTGTTGTACATAAAAACGTACAGAGAGACAGTACAGGAACCATGTTCACATATTTTGTACTCGTATATTAAAAAAAATCTATTATCTGCTTAATCCGTGCACGCACAAACGGTGAGCGCAGCGCTTGTGCTTGTGGTGCGCTGGCTATACAACGTAGAGATGTTTGATCTTAATTCATGATAATAACATCAAGGCTATAACAAGGCATGAAATGTATGTGTGTGGATAAGTGAGTTATACCCGTATAAACAAAATTCTGCCTAAGGTTAGACAGGAAGAATGCAGTAGGAAGAGGGGATGTCTTCTAGTGTCCTCAAGTGAAATGCAACCAAAAACACTTATTAAATGTGTGCATTTACAGAGGAAAAGGCATGTTTATTCCGTGACCGTCCATGTGTTACTACCCGTGTTCCTCATGATAATATGTCTGATATTGTGAGATGGCTATCTATCACAAACCTAGAAAATGCACTCCACCAAAAAAAAACCTGAAAGTCACAAAAGAGCAAAGAGACTTATTAAGCCAAGTGTGTGTGGATTTTGAAACCGCTGGATATACAAAACTCATGGCATTCTCTGTTGTTCAAATACAATTCTTCGAGGAGGAAAAAAGAAGGTTAATGCTCTGCTAGGCACATGCCTTGTCTTGCAGCTATGTAGTTATCTTATGTGTTTATGATATTTTCTTCCTTTTATACAAGTTCCTTGTGACAAGATGCTTCAATCCGAGTTTTTATTTCACTTCTTTAATGAATTGTGTTACACACATTGTGTGTGTGTCTAGGTATGCATATATGTGCGTGCATGACAGATGTGTATGTGTGACTGGTGAAACGTAGCAGCAGCAGATGAATAATAAGGTATGAATGAATCCCATCATTTGTATTTTGTATCTTGTATCCATCAGTTTTTCCTTTTTTTTACCGGTTTTGTATTACGTTTCTTGAACACGCGTTCCATCCAGACAAAGAGGCAAGGCAAGGTTAAAAGAGTTAAATATTTTTTTTGCAGGCTTCATTCCATCATCCGGTTTTTTATTACAAAGTAGTTTTAAGGCTAATGATGATGAGCAATTACATAGGACAAGGTTTTAACTTTCTGCCCTTTCTTCCAATGATGATGAAAGCCATGTTGCATAACAAGCAAATAGATTATAATGTGGTATTTATTTCATCAGTCTTATTATTTTTCATTTTGGCCTTTAGACCTGATGCTCAAGCTGTAACATAAATTAAAAGATATTTCAAACATGGAAATTAAATCGAATAATTTCGTTTAGCAACTGGGAGCACTTTGTGAAAAAATGTGCAAAGTGACAATGCATAATATTATGCGAGTGTATTGTTTCTCGTGTTCGTTCAGAGAGCAGCAGCAGCAGATGCGTCTCAGTTGTAGCACGAAAGCAAAACCAATTCAACTTTTTTCATCAAACAACTGTCAGCAAAAATTCAAGATCACTTGAACCTTAGTTATTATCATTATCATCATGCAAAGATAAATGTATGCATAAAGCCCACACTTATTGTTTTTATTTATTTGTTTGCTGCTGGTGGCAGTGGTGGCGGTATAATAGTTGATATTTTGATATGCAGTTCATCAAAATATATATTTATTTTTCCTTTCTTTGGGCACTTTGTGCTCAAACTCTTAATAATTGTTTTTATGTTGAAAACTTTAGAAACCTGTACGTGTTTAATCATCATAAAAGTGTTGGATGCAACAATATAATACATGTATATAATAATAATATTATGGAGCAATGGCGGTCGGAAAGATATAAAGGGGATATAAAAAGAAGTAATAAATTATGTATTTATTTTGATGATGATACTTAAAGCCAAGTTGCACAACAGTCATTATAAATGGCAAGAGTTGAGAAGATACATAAATACAATAAATAAAAACGTGGAGTAGCGAATCGTTGACAAATGAAGAAGGGACTATCAAAATCCATCCAATTATCCCGGAGGAAAGACTCAGTTTCACTCTGTTATGAAATCATTTTTAACAACGTCATAAAAACAAAGAGTTATCATTTGGGAAAAAGATTGCATGCTTTGAGAGAGAATGCAAAATACAATACACTAATGGCAATACAATCTTTAAATCTAAAATCATAACATGGCTTGAAAAGAATGTTGAAGAAACAAACAACATGCATACGTGTGTGTGTGTGTCCTTGCGAAAAAGTTCTTACTTCCTGATTAGACCACGTGTAATAATAAGAAATATTATTATTCCATCCAATGCATAATCATAACAAGTTTTACGGCTGTATACCATATCTCAGGACTGGTCCACCCACAACATATTTCAACCTTACGGCTACAGACAAGAGAAGAAGCAACAGTGCAATTGGATGAAAGTCAAAATAAAAAAATTATTTAGGCATTCCGGCTAGAAAAAAAATTAACGATTCGCCTGTTTTGCCAATTATTAAAAACATGACGACAATCTTTTGATTATAATAATGATTTTTACTCTACGAGTGTTGCGCTACAACAGTATTTTATTAGGGATGATAGGATAGGCTTCTTGACATCTTTGTAAAAAATGTTTTATTCCATAAAAGGCTGTATTAAATATAGCCCGAAACAAAGTCGAAGACAACACATACCTATTATGTTATGTTTATGATTTTGGGTTTTAATGTGTTTGTGATCTTTATCTGGGATTGGGGCGAAACGCGTCTTTACTTGGGTCAACCTACAAGAAAACTATTAGCTATATAGGAAAACCCTAAATGAATACTGCAAAGAAAAGCACAAAAAACTAATATAAAAAAACTATAATAAGTTATGATTTGATGCAGGTCAAATTAACTTAACCCTTTGGTAACAACCCCTGCATTGCTTAAGACCCTAGTTTTAATTTTCTTAATTTTCATGTTCCTGAATGTGTTGGTAAAATGAACTAAACTTGCACATAAATATTCAAAATTTGATATTATTTTTTCATATTATTTCGCTGACAGGGTGAGATAAACAACCAATATTAAACAACTTATTATTGTAGTTAAAATAAATTGACTTAAAAAAATGAAGGAGCCATGAAATTGAATACTTGCTTGAGGTTACTTCAGTTATTTATCATTATCAACAGCAGTCAAAAAATGAAAGTTTACATAAAAATTTGTCGACAATTAGTTTTCGTCTTACTGATTGGTTACTTTTGATAATAAATTCATTACTCTTAGAGGAATCCTTTATACACTACTCAAGCAAAAAAACATTTTGCAGGTGGCTACCTGTTATATAAATATACTTGAGAAATTAGATCATTGAATTACTACTGGAGAATAGATTTCCGTTGGTTTTGATCGATCATCATGACGCCTCTGACGTTAAAACATTTATCAACATGAAATCCTTTTAAATTTACGTTTGTTTGATAACACTGCACTCACTCAATCATCATTATTATCATCACTAAATTCCATCGCATCATCATTATTTTAATCCAGAATCATTCCAAACAAACGTCAAACCACGCTTCACATGGGAATTACATAAAGACACCACAGCAGCGCAGCTACATGCATTTACAATTACAAACGACAAGCTCGTGACTATTAAGTCCTTATTCGTCATTAGTAAAAGGAATACTACATTTAGCATATACAATATGCATGTAGTAAACACCTGTAATATAATGAGTGTTCTGTAATATAATGAGTGTGCAGGCTATTTCTAAAAAATAAAGCCGATATTTTCACCTAAAAAGCAAAATAATACTTGGGTACGATTTCCCATTATAAAAATCTTTAAAATAGAACAAGAGAAACTTCAACGACTGACATGAATAATATCATTTTAATTGTATTTGAGAATAAGTGCGATTCCGAAGATGCTACCAAGATTCCTTTTGTGAAATAAAAGTGTGCATTTCATTGGTGTTTTATCTAATCACAACTTCTTTCTTTTTATTAGCCTCGGGCTTAGTAAATTGATCAACTTCATGTAAACATATACAATATAGTTTTGTATGTATTGCGACTTTGTGATTTACCGAGGAAGATATGACGTAATTAGTACACTACTGGGTTAGTTTTAATAATGGTCTACACCATTAGCTTTTTAGGCTTGATAAAAAGGGAAGATTGACAGTGAGAATATGAGTTTTCCTCCACCTTAAGTCTTAAACTAAACGTGTGCAAATAAAAATGCTTCTAGACATTAAATTCCTTTTGTTGAAGGTCAAAATTATAACACTCGCTTATAAAAATATCTTCAGTTACGCAGTTGCTAAAAAAATGTTTTGATTAGGATTATCTGCGATGTTGAATACTACCCATATTCAAAGTAACATAATAATATGCTTGTAGCTATGTACAGAGTACAGATTACAGATACATATTTGGAATAAAAATACCTTTACATTATATTAATGCAGCTATAGCACAGGTGCTGCACGGCTGGAATAAACATCTTCTAAAGCACTAATTGTGCAAAATAAGGAAGTAAGCTTTACGACAATTTTTACTAGTGTACCAAATGGTTGCAGTACTTTATTTACGTATCTCCTATAAACTGTCAATGAGTGAGCAGAATACAAATCTGTGTAATGTTTTATGTACTCACGAAGAAACGAATGTGACGAGCTGAATTGAATAACATAATATTCTACTTTATCTACATTTTTGCATGGCCAATAAGCCACTTGTTGTAGAGTGTATAGTAGATGCACAGAGTGTACAGTGTGCAAATATGTGAAAATGAGGATGATAATAAGGCGATATTTATATGGTTTAAAAAGTCCTTGGAAAAATATATTCGCTTTACCACCACCACACATACCACCAGTACTCTTCACGAACTTGGCGTTCTAAAGTACTAGCATTAAATATGCATATATTAAAAACTGAGCAACCATAAAAATATCGATTTCCATGTTGTCATTATTAAATTCAAGAATAACTAAATAATGAATTAACTACCAAGCGGAAAATATATAACAATCTTGTGTACGTGTAAAATCAATTTATTAGTCGTATGTCGTACCTGTAAAATTTCAACTTGTTACTTGCATGATGATTATTGTTACATGTATTATTATTATATATACCTACTCAGATTGTCGGATGTTTTGTTACTTTTCAAGTGCTCTGGATAAGATTTTATCGTAAACATTGGGAAAGCTTGGGAAAACGTTTACCTGCAAATACTCTATTGGCAAAACATGTAATTATTTTAAGAACTGCAATAATCGTTTCCGAATGTTGACAGTGGAAATTTCTAGCTGGTATATATATTCATTATACATACATGTATATATGTATGTTTGCATTTCGGGCAGCCTAATATTATGTCTAAAATCTAGACTCTAAATGGAACAAATAAAACGTTGTTGTTACTCTTGACTTTGTCATAATATAACATAACAATTCATAACTTTTATAATAACGAATATGTTACATCAAGATATAAACATTTCAGCGATATAAGTATATATCACGTAGGATGGAAAATTATACGTAAAACTGTTTTTGAAAGAACAAAGTCATAAGTCAGAACAAAGTCAGAAGTCAGAACAAAGCCACACGTTTCATAAGATATCTATAGGTATATTTACATGTAGAGGAATACAGCCTGTATTATACAGGTATGTGTGTAACTATTATACTTCCATAGTTTTAGTAGTCCGTGCGTCAGTAGTAATTCTAGGTTAAACTCGAATAGTTGTAATTGTAAATGCACATATTTAATGAGTGCCATCATCAACTCTTCAGTTAAAATACCCATACAATAATACAACATACAGAGAGTCTGTATTACAGACATCATCCCCAGCGCCCAATCATACGTTTTGGTAGAAGGATATAAACCATTTAATAGCATGCATAACAGACGCCGAGTTTTTGAACGGGAACGCTGTAAAAATGTTTTACATGCGTAGTGTGTTGTATGTACAATAATTTTTGGTCGGATATAACATTACATCGATTGTTTTGATGATTTTGCTGTTTTGACTGTGTGATAGGCTGATATATGCTGACGCTGCTCTTACCACAAAATTGCACACATGAGGCAAATGAATAAGACCAACAACAAGCTTATTAAAGTAATCACAATAATCATTTAATCTCATTCCCTCAGCCAGACAGTCAAGCAGATATTTTGCTTGGAGGAGAGTAGTTCACGTAAACACCTACATTTTGATGAATGAGTGGCGTCTCTGTTGGTGTGAAATGAAAAGGACAGGAAAAGAGATTGCGAAAAAAAATGTTGTGTGCTCTCTGCCCGCAAATTCTTTAACCTTCGCACATGCATTAAAAGGGATGATGATGAGTGAAGTGCAAAAATAAAAATAAAAATACCTCTATATAATAATGTTTGACTAAAGTGGACTCACAAATGAAATCATAGCATCGTATATGAATTGGGTTTTTGTGGGATTAACAAAAGGAGATTCCAGAAGTTGATTTTGTTACTGCCGATTTTTATTTTTGCCATCACATCATCATCTTTACCGAGTCTGTTGTCAGTTCTCGGTGTAGAGTGGTAGATTGTGGTTCCACTTCCATGAACGCTGGCATGGCCATCATCCATTTTTATGTGATTGTTGTTTAAACAACATGAAATGATCCACAAGCGCAGTAAAAAGCGCTCATAACATTTTTTAACTAGGTCGGGCGTTGTGTGCGCTAGTCGTTAGTAATAAACAGTATTAGATAATCTATTCAATACAATTCATCACGCAGACGATTTCAGACATTGTTTGATTTTTACCGTTTTCTCACAAGCCCAACAACAAGCCTACTAGATGATGATCATGGTATGACGCATATATTATATAGGTATGCATTATTATTATTATTATTATTCTACTCATTCAATGCTTATTGGACAAAATGGCAAAAATTTTCCATTTCATTTAATTGCAAAATATCACATCGTCGTAACATCAGCGAGCATCAGCAGAGTAACCTATACACCTACTGCTTTTATAACTACACTGTCCTTGTCACTACATTCAAATGTAGTACATTCCATCATCATGATCATCATCACATTTTTACATTGCATGCGCATTTATTATTCTCGGTATGATTTTAATTTTTGCTTTGCTGTTAATATATTATCCTCGTGCTAGAGCACAGGCCATGCCAGGCACAACAAAAACACAAAGCAATGAAAGTACTACCACTGCACTACTTGTACTACACTCATCTTGTCATGCGTTAATAATGATAAGTTTTGATGCCAAGCGATCTCTGGGAGCTCGTGTGTGTTTGCTATTGTGCTTTATGACGAGCAGTTCTGAATGCATAAAAAATCAACCATTTATGGCAAATACGAATGGCATGACTTTACCCAACCTCCTTCTCCATGATAATATGTCATGATGATGATGATGATGTGATACATCAGCAGCAGCCCAACAAACTGAAATTAAATACATGAAAATCAAGTAAACAGCTGAAGGTTATTTTCTTGTGATATGTTTGTCCTCTGGATGAAGTTTTATGCAAAAATCTGTGGCGTGTCCCGACACGTTATGATTGTTTTGTCGAGAGTCTATTTTTTAACCTGGCTTGAGGTGAGCATCCAGTGCCAACAATAAAGCAAAAAAAATGAGGAAAAGAGAGTCTGTGAAATGAATAAGTTGACAACAGTAAAATAAAAAATCAGCCGCACTCTCTGTTCTGTACACAGCACACATACATATTATTGCGCATCAACGTTTAAATGATTATTCTGTAAAATGAATGACCAACATGAGGATATATGAAATATATAAAAATTTAGCAGGTATACAATTACAGGTAATAAATGTCTGGATAATCCTGAGGAGAGAGATCAAAATGTAAAATAATTAATAGCATATGATGATGACTGACTGTGTGTGCTGCAGGAGGAAAGGTAAAAATGTATATACCTAAATATTTGCTGGAATCCCTCTTCTGACGTACATTTTTTAACATTGGACAATATTAAACGTTTGTTATGCGTATAATATGGAACTTATATATGCCCTCCATCTTTTATGACTGGATTATCTCCAAGACTTGCTTTTAGTTTGCACGAGGGATAATCTGTTTTTCTTTCTGGGATGATATTGGTTTTTCAAAAGGTAGATGAAATAGTAACTGGAGCCATCATGAAAATTTTGTCTGTCTCTCTCTT
>JAITYZ010003368.1:0-13075 GCA_027744595.1 Paronellides praefectus | reverse complement strand
ATCATTCCTCAAATGAATATGATTTAGATGACTGGTCGATTTGCCTGGTTTCTGTATTCCAATTCCTGTAATAACAGGACCGGGGCTTCTTTTGTGATGAATATATGTACGTGCGGAATGTGTGTCATTTACATTCAAACGGGAAACGTTGAGTTTAAGTAAAAAATCCCCACATGCATAATGACAAAATAGAGAAAAAAACATGTTGAATGATTGCGAAAGAGAAAATTTGATTGAATTGAAAGTGCAGCAGTAGCAAAAGAGATCATTATGACATTTCTATAACACGAGAAAGTTTGCTACCCAATTCCGTATAAAATATCGACTACTTACACAACAACAACAACAATCAACCGACGAAATGACAAATAATTTATTCGATTTCAATCGAAAGTGATTGTAATGATGAATTTGTGAAGGCCAAACACAACCCAGATTCCAGTTGGAATAAAACCTTGCTTTTAGCGCAAGTATGTGAACTAAATCATCTAATTGCCAGATAAACAATATGTGATCTAGTAAAGATTTTGGAATTCGGCTAACAAAACAGCGTTGTTCCTGATAAACGAATAGTAATATGCAATGAGCCGTTTAACTACATATATATATCTATACATATATTCAACCACTTTCTTTCACAGGTACAAGAGAAAAGAAAAACAGAAGCAAGTAAAATATGAAAACAATAATGCAAAGACGTAAAAAATATTGCAAGGTCTCTCATCAACATTCTATTCGGTTGGCAACACTTTGGAATTGGCTCGACAAGTTTGCAGACACTTGTCAAAAAGCTCATCAGTCATCAAAAATTCCATGCAATACAAAGCATAACAAACACCATGTATACAAATAATGAAACCACAAATCCATCCAAACACATGCAAGTATATGTATGTATGTACACATAAATATTTTGTTTCACTTCAAACGACTTCAGCATCACTTATCGAACAATATATAATATGGACCTTTCTTCAAAATTATGGTGAGGTGTACCACCTACGCCTACTCTACTCTACATAGCTGTGCCGTTTGACAAAACTAACTGAACCAAATTCCATGTGCAGTGCATATACTACAGTATAGAAAAGGAGAAAAGGGGGTAGAATGAAACGTTAACTGGCAGGTGTAAATCAACGTATTGTATAGAATTGAATGTTTAGGTCGAGCGAAAGGGGTAGGGGAGTTGTTAAAATCGATCATGCGATAAAGCAAACTAGACCTGTCGCCCTCGATTTTACACTACACTACTGATGTGTTATACTTCGTATTTAATTTTCAAGTACCACCACTTGGACCATTTTCAGGAAAAAATATTGTTGAGAGGAACGGTGACAAAACACACATTCATTAAAGGTATTACCCTCAGTTAAATGTAATACATAAATCAAAATGCGAAAGGATATTATATTTCTACCGCAAAACATGAAAAATGTGGGTTTTTGTAAACGCATAATTTAAAATGTTAAATATCCCATTTTGGCATGTTTTCTTTACGGGAAAGATTGATTTTGCTTGTTTTTTTTCTTCATTCTAGCCAGAGTAGCCCTGTTGATCACTTAATACAGGAGGTGGGGCTTGCAATGTGAAAAAACGTAGATGAATGGAGTTACTCAGATGGAAATGACGAGAAGAAAGTGAAAAAAGACTAATTTCGATTTGGTGGTGCTGTACAAAAGGGCGGAACTAGGTCAAAATATTACTTGACAAGGAGGTCATTACTTTTGTGTATGTGAACACAATGTAATGTATTTATAGAAGCACCTAGCTGGAAACTGGTTGGAGGTAGGAAAGTGGAGTGTGGTATGGCAATAATAATAATGAAAGTGCATTTTATTCTTTTCTTGCACCAGTCTACCACCCCACCAACAACAACCACCAACAGTTTGTCCTCATTTGTTGATTTCATATTCTGCGTTTGAATTATGCACTTGTGTACCACTTTTCAGTAGACATCACAATGGTGTTCTGAGTTTTTGACAAGTTAATTGCAACTTAAGTTATTAGCATTTACATTAGCAGATATGAAGAAAACATAGTGTAATATTTCGGGGGTTATCTACTATGTTGAGTTTTTAGGTACTCATCTTGAAAAGTTATTAATGTCATCAATTGAGGAAGCGACTGCTGTGTAAGTCCACCTACTTTTAGCTGCCACTTGAAAATGAGTGCAATAATGGCGTGACCCATTTTTATAATCAGTTAGAATGACATTTGATTTGTTAGTCAAACCTATGAATGAATGACTTTTTATCTATTTGATATCTTTTCCTTCTATGATAATTTTTCACATGTCACATTTATTTCGCATTTGTACAACACCTAATTTCTTCTTGTTTGTCGTTATCTATTCATTGCGACACTGCCATGCTGATAATCCCATAGGGTTCCTATTACATTTCATGCTAGAAATATTTCTGTGCGTCTGCTTTTTTACGGTATGACCTGTTCATGATGTGTAAGCCTAATATATTGGCTTTTTATCGTTGAAACTTTTTTAAAAGAAAGCTTATGTGATAGACTATCATTGATAGTAATGTTAGTAGATATGCTTATAATGTGTAATGCTCAGAGCAAAACCAGTTAAGTGTTAATTGAAGCCAAAGCTACTAATAATATTTTTTTTAAATAATGAAGATGTATCATTAACGTACTACTGCTATTTAGTATTACTGGATTATCATAGCAGTTTGGGGCTGGAATGTACACACATAAAATTTCTTTGGCACATTGCATTGTAACAGTTAACAAAAGAATATTATGCTTACCGATCCTAAAGACACGCCATCAGTTCCATTGGAAGCTGCACCTGATTCTCGATTGTTTTTCATCCTTTGCATTTTGGAATATCCTTGATCACTTGAATCGGACTCCATGCCAGATGAAAGCATTGCCAGCTGGCGTAAGTGAGTATGAGTGAAATTTTGATCCGAAATTAATTGTTTCTCTGGTAACCTGTTAGAGAAAATCATTAAAAAAATGCAGCAATGTCTACTACTTAATTCGTCCCACCTGAATCATACTGACCCATGAATGCCAAAAACGTATGTATGCAAATGTGCAATAAAATGCGAAACTTTACTTATAGATGGGGGCAAGTACAGACGTTCCATCGCATGGCTTTATGGGCCCAGCTCCGGCCAAAATCCATTGCACATCTGCTTTGCTTTCTCCGTCCCGATCCTATAGCATTGAGTACTGGTTCTAGTTCTAGTTCTATGTTGGTTACGCTACTGCTGCTAGTGCCACTTGAGGACGCTATTCTCCTTCCATGAGTATTTGCAGAACCTCCACTTTCACCGGACTCACCTCCTGATGTAATCTCTTCTTGCCTACTAACGGCACGATTTTGACGACTTAGAATTTTGCTGATTGCAGGGATTTTTACTGCATATTCCACAAGATCATTTAGACTGGGTGAAGGTAGAATATGACGAGAAATTCTTGCTGATGCAGCTGCAATGGGGGAACCTGTAAATTTTATCTTCTTTGGAGACATCGGATTGGCACCATTCTCATTTACTCGGGATAGTGGAAGAGGGATTCGACTTGGAACTGGTTCCTTGGGAGGTGTTTCATTTTCAATTTCTGGCTCACTGGATGCAGAACCGACACCGGAACCGGAAACAGATGCATCAGAGGAAATGCTGCAATTAAAAAGTTTTCTGGGTTTTTAATGTATATTTTACTTGATATCACTATAATATCATTATTTATAACTTCTTCGTCCGACAAATATGATTTATTTCGTGTTTTTTGCCTCCAAAGATTATATTTAATTTAAATGATTTCGGGTACCTGCTTGTGCTATTCTGTGCAGCCAGTTGCCTTTCTGTTTCTTCTTCGTCCATAATTATTTGGCGAAACATTGGTAGTGCAACATGAGATCCCAAGGCATTAGAAATAACAGATAAACATTCTAGAGAAGCTTGTCTCATTCTCCGTTTTGGATGTAAAAGACAGTGACAAGCCTATAATTCAATAACAAAAATTTCCATTTCTTGCATCTATTGAATGAGTATATAACGAAATATACCTATATTCATTTTACGTACCAATTTTGCCACAAGGTTCAAATTAAAATCGTCTCGAGGGAAAGTAAGAAGCGCAAACGTTAATGAATCAAGCGCAATTGCTTTTATTTTTGGTGCGCCACCTTTTAATTGTAAAGAGTAGAATCATGAATCATTATCATTTGATTAATATTTTTTGTAATGTAAGACCATATTATATAAAACAATGACTTTTTTCATCTATTATTTACCCGGTCCGCCAGTGGGAATAACAATTTGGTCATCATCATCATCGCCCTCTTTCCGTTTTCTCCTAACCTTTTCATCATTTCCCGTCAGAATAAACAGTATTGGGTGAAACACCATTTCCGGTCCAGCCGTTTTTCGTCTCGAGGAAAAGTGAGAAGCGCAAACGTTAATGAATCAAGCGCAATTGCTTTTATTTTTGGTGCGCCACCTTTTAATTGTAAAGAGTAGAATCATGAATCATTATCATTTTATTAATATTTTGAATGAAAGACCATATCATCAATGACTTTTTTCATCTATTATTTACCCGGTCCGCCAGTGGGAATAACAATTTGGTCGTCATCATCATCGCCCTCTTTCCGTTTTCTCCTAACCTTTTCATCATTTCCCGTCAGAATAAACAGTATTGGGTGAAACACCATTTCCGGTCCAGCCGTTTTAATCAGTCTTGCCAGTGCGAGTATTCCCTCATTCTTCAAAATAGATCTGGAAGACTCTGATAGTTCACAGAGCGCTCTTACCAACCATGTTAGATCAGCCTGAGGTAATACACGCAGTCCGCTATGTGCTTTGCAGTCTCTTATCCTTTCAATGAAAACATTGACAGCCGTCAGTGATGCTAATTGAGATCGAAAATTAGATCCCGTGAGGTATAGCAATGAGGTAACCAATGGGATGATTTGAGGTAAATTTGTGATAATGACAGGTGGGGAGACCTGTGCCAAATATGTCGCTAATTGGGTTGACACATTTGCCAAATGATCTTGCTTGCTGGCATTCATCTTTATGTTGTTCAGAGAAAAATAGTAATAAGCGACAAGTTACAAAATGGCATAGTATATAATTACTTTAATGGTCATTATTATAACTGCAAGATCCATTTCCCATATATACATACCTACAACAATCATAAATAATTGATCCATACAGAACAAAATGAATCATACAAATTCGGAACTCGTAGAAAAATATGATTTTATCAAAGTTTATACAGCATAATGCATGTACCTATGTACATAACCCGTATTATCCATCCATCGCACCACAACCGCCACCATCACCTGCAATAATAAACGTTATATAGCTCGTCTCACTAGTCCTAGTTCAAACGTTTCATCATGTGAGCAAAATGCGGTCATGTTTCCTTCCAACTCATTTGTGTACATACATATAGGTATATATGTATTTACGTACACATTTGTATTGCTACCACCAGAGATCAAAAGAGAAATGTTCATTTTGTACTGAATTCCGTGTTATGTTACAAAACCAGGTCAGTTTCCTTTCGTCATCATCAACATCTTTCAGGCAGTCACATATATATAACAGCAATGATCAACTAATCATTTGCCCGCTCGTATTTTCCCAACAATAATAAACAACCTGAAACGCTTGACCTCAAAACAGTGAAGATGTAATCGATAAGAAGTACTAACGATAAGAATTTCCATATGTCATAAAAAATACGAATGACTAATAATATTTTCAAGTAATTTTATATCATATATAATAATATATATGCTTGCTGTGCATATTGGTTGCGTTGATCCACTTAAAAAACAAGCGTATTATGCACCCTGTTCCCGAAATCCCAGAATCGATTCTCACTCTTTAGTCTTTAAGCCAATACAAAATGTGAAATAGAATGAGACCACTTTAAACATGTTCTAAGGGTAGGACACAATATTAATAGGGAAGCATGTGACTTGAGAAGAGAGTAAACGAATGAGTGAAAGTCGGTCATTGTGACACGCTCCTGAATATTATGCTTGTCAAAGCATGCACATTGGTATATGCGTCTTATATACCTAATGTGGGTATTTGATTTTGTGTTTTGGTTGCTTTTTCGAACAGGTAAGCCTAAAAGCCCACTTCCCACTTTGGCTTTCACTTTTCATGCGTGTGTGCTGAAAACTATAAATTTCCAGTTATACTTATATTTTAACATACAAAAATATAATACAAGCCTAAATTCATATTGCTGGAATCATAATAATTCATATATACATATTATCTGGTGCATTGCATGATGCATGCATACAATTTTTACTGGTTCAGGGTGGCTCAAAGTGCTTTCTCTCTCTCTATATTTAGCATGATTTTTATGTTTGTAGTACAAACTTTGTACTCATCCATATTGTAGAGCAGCACAAAGCAGCCGCGATTCATTACTACGATACGTCATTCATTGCTGGAAGAAAGAAACACTCAAAAAACACTACAAACAAACTCACGAAGAATCACGGCTTATTGTTATATGCCGTAATTTAAGACATATGAATTTGCTCTTAAAAGGAGCCTAACCAGACGCCCTAGTAAAGCTAAACAAAACAATACGGTCAAATGTGCAACAGAGAGCTCGTGCTTGCGGGGGATTTATCGTCTTTTCAGAGCACGACAACTTGCCATTGCCCTGTTTTACTTTTTTTTACCAGGCACTTACTTTTACCTGTGAACAAGCAAACACGTTCATCAACGAGGAGGGGAAGAAGACGGTGACGATGAAGAAGTAGTGCATGCTATAATATTACTTTGTGAGAGGATGTTGTAACGTAGCCGTAGGTAAACATGTTCTATTTTTATTATTGTTTCACGCTGAGCTGTCAATTCTGCCACGGTTGAGCAGTGAAAGACATGCTTATTTCTTACCCAAATAACGTACGTACTTAAAAATACTATTTGTTGGATGGGAAATGGATATATACAGCAGATATATTTGTATCTGCAAACTTTTTTTTAGATAATTGTAAAATAATGTATATTTACCTCCATTACGCCACTGTACTCCATGAAAGACCCAATCAGTTCGTCCAAATTATGTAACTCTGCAATTATCCCGTTAACAATGGAAGCAAACTCAGTATCTAACGCCGATGATGTTGCTTCGCCGTTTTCAGATTTGGCGTTTTCCATTTGCCATTGTATCACTTTCTCTCCTTGCTCTATGTCACTAATCAAACCTAAATCTCCAGATTCACCGACATTCTTTTTATTTTCATTATGATTGGAATTTGTCTTATCATTAGCATTTGGAAGCACATTTGGAACCCCTCCTTCATTTTCTTTATCTTTGCTTGTTTCATTAGGAGCCGCTGAATGTTCCGCATTGTTGGCTTCTTCAGTCTCTTCTGCTTCCTCTTTTATTGTGCTAGATTGAATCTCTGTTTTGGAACAATTATTTAGTATCGTTTGTCTTCCGGAATCGGTCATTGATGAGTATTCACTGGTACAACTAGACTGGGATTCTGTGGGAGAACCAATTCTTGCAGATTGATTCGAACTATCAAAAGTGACCCTTCGGCTTAAACCCTCTTGAAGGTTCTCTTTGGATTTCAAGATGGACTTTTGCTCGATTGGGGATGATGGACGAAACACATTTTTGGGTGAAAGCTGTCTATGAGTAGTTATGCCACAAGCCCTTCTACCACGACTTCTACTTCGATGATCGCCATCAATTGAAGTAGCTGCACTGGATGGTGGTTCCGTCACTTCTTCCATTGGAGTTAACACTCCAATTTTATCTCTGGGATTGTGCAGTCTACCCCTACTGCCTTGAATTTGTTGTCTACCAGGTTGTGGGGGATTATACATGGGAATGGGAGGGTATGATAACTGTCGTTTGAAAATTCTGTCTTCCTCTGAGTCGTCCATAATGACTGGGTAATCTGTAGCAGAGTCTGATTCCAAGTCATCTTCAGTTTCTGGAAGATTCAATTCTTCGGAACCGAAATCTTCTTCCTCTTCATTTCCCGAGTCTTCCTCTTCATCTTCATCCTCCTCTTCTTCTAAAGATGTCTCTTCATCCTTGCTTACTTCACTATCTTGTTGTTCATCAGATCCATCCTTGACGATAAGATGCGTCATTATGATAAGTTGAAATTATCTATACACTGTTTGCTTGTCTTGTTATGAAAACATTGCTTCACATTTTTTACAGCAATTAGAAATGCAATGAGATTATATCCAATTCAAAGTTATGTAGATATTGTATACAGACACTTTCACTCTTCGTTATGCATCACCGGTATCATTCACATGTCACTCGTAATCAGCACAAATAATCCGATAATAATAACACTTTAGCTCATGGACATCCTCTCGATGAAAGTAGAGAATTCCATGATGATGTCCACAGAAGGCCACAGGAAAACTGCTGAATCGAAGGACGAAAATGTCTCATGATTTCAAGTAGGGCCTACTTGTTAATGTATACACACCAGCTTCACCCTCTGAATATTTTAACGTACGAGGTTGACAGGCTATATTTTCTACAGCCAGCCCAATCATAAAAATATTATGCAGTCGTGTTTTATTATGCCAACCAAAAGTTTACTGTACTCTCATGTAATGTGGTGTCTCCTTGCAAAGCTCAAATCAGAAATAAAAAAGTACCTTTTTTGTATTGGCACATATATACACCCAAATATAGGCATAGTCAACCAAAGTATGAATATGATCAATACCTACATACTTTTGCAACCTGTGTACATAAAACCAGAGAGTTGAATCTCCGGAGTTGTTTGGCCTTAAATGTAAAAGGACATTGATGTGTATTATACAACAATTACCATATATTTATGAGGGAAAAATATGATTGGGGAAAGGCAAACAAGCCAGAGGATGACGATGAGACGAAGACGACGATGTAGTTTCTAAGAAGTTATGTATGCATGCAGCGTGCATGGTGTGTGTGATTGCTGGTTGGACATCAACACATCTACTTTCTCCATTTATCCCTCTCATGTTTTCTTTAACGATTCTGCTCAAGCATCAACGCACGTCCAACTTTATAGTAAAAATGGAATGGTCGTGCAGGTGCTAAAATTTTTGCTAATAGCAAAATACGGTAGTATTCGGTTTAACACAATCGTATTTGGTACGAACGTTCACCATTGATTCACTCATGTTGTTGTAGTCAACACACGCCTCTTTCTCTCTGTGTAAAGAAAAATTGCACGTTCATACTCCACCAATTTTCCCACAAACATGAGAAAAATACGTTGTCAACTTTTTCGTTTGCAAATATGCAGAAATCATGTGAGCGTCATTTACCATAATGGGAGAGAACCACACAAGCCACTATTGTGTGTGAATGTGGGCTGTTTTCAACAAAGAAAATACATTTTCAAGAAAAGAACAACGGTGCATCAAGCATGAATGAATTCTTTCTTTACTTTCTCCTTCTTCGGTCGATCCCTTTTCTTGCAGCCATAACCTAAGAATTTGCATTATATATTACAAAAACATGCCTTGCTTTTGACTCAAATTGAGGATTGGTAACGTGCGAATAGGAAAATGCTAGAAATAGACATGCTGTGGTATTTTAAAACATTGTGGATTAAATGTAAACAGATACAAAATGCTTTTGTTATTTCCTCCCTAAATGTTCGTCAATTAATTATTTAACATAATTTCAAACGTAGGCCTGAATTACAAATTTCGTTAGTGAAATCAGTAACACCAACTGTTATACACATTCCTTTTTGATGATTGTGCTAAATGTTTAATAAAACAGAGAACCGAGAAATAAATATTTGAGAAAGTATGCTAATTTCCGTGTATAATAACAGAAAAATTATTTTCGTGAAAATTTTGACGGATGTTATAAAATTCATAAAAAATAATTCAATTTGGGAAACTTACCTTTCAGCTTGAATTTGATATCATACCTTTTTTCGTTGGAGTTGGAGTTTGTACACAAATTCTTGTTGGGTTTAACCCACTGGGTTATCTTTTACTCTCACAATGCCCCAACCAAGCCGTCCAATTCTAAAAGACCAAAAACTAGCTTCGTGAAACAGCAAACACAACGGTGTGAGTCTGAATGAAATGATCGTCGATTAGCAAACAGCAAAGTGTATTGAACCAACTATAGTTATTCATTCAATTAATTGCCTAATGAAAATAGAACAAAGCTTGTCCTGAACAATTTTCCTGTATCGCAATTTTACTCCACAACATACCTTACATGTATGTACTATACGTGACTTCCGGATTTTTGGCTAGTGTAATAGGGGGATGTCTAACAAAGAATGAGATAAGTTTAGTAATTGCTGTTCTTGGTTAGTTCATTTCTTTTTACTTTCTTGGCATTAATGAAACATGAACGTGTACGAGTTCCATTTTGTGACTTGGTAAGAGTAAAGTGGTTGTTTTTGCAGTTGGCATATTGGCCATTTCCTTTCTCAATGGTAATTTTATTTTGGCATATACGACTAAAATATATATTATGTAAACTTGGAGAAAATATAGTAATAGTAAATGCTAATCAATACCCGTGTTCTCCGTAAAAATGAAAAGTCTAGCTCAAATAAGTGTCCGGCAGTTGTTGTATCACAAAGCATGGGAAATGGGAACCTGTAGGGAAATGTTTATCCTATAGAGCTTGGTAGCGGATGGTACCAAGGTCGTTCAACTATGATGTGCTGAAATATGATACTGATATGACTATCTTCTGTTTCTTTCTCGGAAAAATATCCTTATAAACCTTGGCGTTTAATCATTTTTAAGACCATGAAAATATTTTGACCATAAGAGAGGAGGAGTTTTGTATTTTTTTGATCATCAATCAACCATTGACCATTTTGTATTTGTAACGGTCTTCTGTACACTATGAACATAGCTACAAAAACTAATGAAATGATTTAATGAAACAAGCCACGAAATATAAGAATACCTTGAATCTAATCATGATTGTAGTTAATGGCGAGCAGTGTCATTAAAAACAAAAATGCAATACATCTATGGCAGAACTATTTGTGTAGCGTAGCCTTCATAAACAAAGATTGAATGTATCCGTAAGCTTTTCCCAGAATAAGATGTAATATGTAACATTTTTTTCATTACTTTCGAGTTTGAATACATACAATACATGAGGCAAAGTCGAAATGAGATCATTACATTCATTCACTCAAGCTGAAAACAATAAGAGCTGTACAAATAATATAACCGTACAACAAATGTGGCCAATCAGTGAAATTGAAGTCATACAAATACAAATGCAATCAATTATTTCAGACAAAAACGGTTATCATTTTATTTTTGTTCTTCCTCAGCACGTTTGTTTGGACAAATAGAGAAGCAATTTTTATAATGTGACTTCAAGTAGTAGTGTATAATATACACTGTATATCTAATAAAAATGGCAAATTTTAGTGTATATTTCATATATAATTTTCGCTCAATTGGCGTTCCTAGTAATATATCCCTATTATATACTGTACGATGCGTGTAGTATTTCGCAAAAAATAATAATAAGACTTTCATAAAAATCCTAACCCCATAAAGTAAACGCATTAAAAGTGTACTGTATGAGTAACACATCAATAACTTTTACATATATATCCATACGAAAAAGGCGCTGGAGGTAAGTAACAAAATTTACGAGAGGTTCAAGTCAGTGGTCAGGTCAGGCTAATGGGGGCTTTTCCGGTCGAAATCTGATAAAAAGTTGAAAGACCATTCGGCAAGTTGTAAGTAGAATAATTGATATGACGAAAATAAGAACAAAAACTTTGATGATCTCCAGTTGATGCAGCCTGTTGGGTTCTATTGCTCTGATATTCTTGTCAACGGTTGCCTCAACACCGGCACCACCAGCCGAAATAGAAGGCGGTTTACCATATGTCGTCAATAAATCCGTCGAGTTCTGTGAAAAGTTTATATTGCATAAATGAGACACATTTTGAAAATATCGTACGTAAAATTTATTAATAAAAGGCCATTGGTGTTCACAAGTTGTGAATCACAACATCAAAACTGAAATTTGTCAACATCTGCGACGAATTTAATGTCTAAAACGTGGACGTACATACACTGAGACAGTGGTCGGAAAGACAACGGGGTATTGTGATACGGGAACAGTTTCGGCAGTGCGACATTTCTTGTTATGATTTTATATCATGATGCGATGAGAGATTCATGATCACGATTATTTATATAATTTATTAATGCGTTAACAAATTAGAAAATAACTCCTACTCATACCTCTCCATTGAATGTGAACTCATCTTCTTCAAGGATTGACCTCATGCCACCTCTGCGTCCACTTCCATCCCCGTTACTTAACATAGTCCTGTTTGGAATAAGTAATGCCTGTAGTATTTTTTCCAGTACTTGTACTTCACTTTCATCATTTTCATTTGTGTAACAACCTAAAGTTTTACTAAAAACTGAAATTAACTTTTCAATCACAAGCTGCTCACACTCAGTGTAATTGTTCACTATTCAATTTATTTGTGAACAAACTGACAATTGCATATCACGTCAGTAGATCGGACTGAAAAGATAAATGTTTGCCACCGTGACTCGTGAAGAACTATGACTAAATTTTCAAAGGCTTCCTACAGCATTTTCGCACTGATAATGATTAGTTGACTCACAAATTCGTGAGATTTTCAAGGATGGAGGAAACTTTTATGCTAAATACTTTCTCAATCTACTCTTCCAATAGGATTAACAACGACTCTCGTGTCAGTAAATCACATGTGTGAGCAGGCTTGTGTATGCACATAATATGCCCCTAATAAACCATGAAGTTCATTAAATAAAACCGTTGAACATATGTCCCACGAAGCACATTTTCATCCGTCAAAAATTACCCATCCCCTCGCTACAGACAAAAAATCTTTTCAGTTTTTGCGTGTATTCATTTTCATGCTAACATAACTTATGTACATGTAAACGTAATACTATTCAGCAGTTTGTCTTTCCAAGTTGACTTTATTGTACTGTTGCTGTTGCAAAGAATTGAAAACGTGAGGAAACGCTTGTTATGTTACTAAAATCCTCAAAAGGGGGAGAAGAAATAATAA
>JAITYZ010003367.1:0-10692 GCA_027744595.1 Paronellides praefectus | reverse complement strand
TGAAAGCCCCGCCTTACGGCCCTCTTCTGGCGCCCCAAGTTTATGCCGAGATGTACCAAGAATTCTTCTGTGTGAGGATCGACGTGGACGTTGATGGCACAGGCAACACAGTTTCAGTTGAAGATGTTGTTCGAGTGTCGGAAACGGTTAGTCCAAGCAACCCTTACGGAAATGGTCTCACGCTCAAATCTACCGTTCTCAAAACTGCTGGAGAGTCTGCCACTGACACGCAACCTACTCGTTCATGGAAGATCTCTAATCCAAGCACGATCCAACCTCTGAGTGGACAGCCAAAAGGATACACGTTGGTTCCTCAGGGAGATAGCCCATCCCTTCCCAACATGCTCACACCTGACAGTCCATATCGAAGCAAACTTCCCTGGGCGGATCATAACATGTGGGTGACGCCATACGACCCTGATCAAATATTCGTTTCAGGAAAGTATTTGACTGATGGCTTGGTATCCTGGATTCAACAAAATACATCAGCCAACATTGTAAACACGGATATCGTCTTGTGGCATGTCTTTAGCTATGTCCACCATGTACAAATTGAAGACTGGCCAGTCATCTCATCATTTACCGGGTAAGTTTCATTTAAAAAAAAATATCATCTAATTTTAAATAGGAATCAATTATAAAACTACTATTTATAATACTAATTTTTGCTTTAACATTTATTTTTCAGCGTTGCCAACTTTCGTCTGAAACCAAGTGGCTTTTTCAACCAAAATCCTGGAGTATATTCTCCACCTGCCAGCGCGACAACAGCTCTGGATGAGAGCCTTAAAAACCCGAATATTAATATTAATAATGGGTGGGGTTCTTCTTAAGACAATGGTAGAAAATGGTAGCTGATAGAAATACCATATTATATTATAGCGTAAGTTTATTTATAATTTAAATACAAAAAAATTACAAATTTTTATTTATGTATCCAAACCAATTCGATCGCATTCTATAACGATTATAAAATAAAGCAAACGTCGTAATTTAAAAATAAATGTGCTAAGATAAATAGTTCTTGAAATATAACATACGCGGGAATATATACAAAAAACAGTGCATATTTTTGTTATTAATTTTATAGTCGAGTGGCCATGGTTTAAAGTTTTGGTGGTATTTACATATTTTCAATACATGAGAGAAATTTTGCTAAAAAATAATTAGATTTGTAACGAATCATATTTTAAAGTTATTTTCTGACATTAAAATATTTAGGGACACGAAATAGAAGCTTTGTGGGACATATTGATTGGGTAAAAGTAGCCATGCGATCATACCTGGCTTTTGTAAAAAAAAGTTTGCTATTTGCTATAAAATGTGGTTCCACCTTATCGATTAATAATATTCAGTCATGTTTAAGGATCAATAATGTTATCAAAATTTGAAATATTTTTTGTCTCTTTTTTTGTCTTGGGCATAAGGGTTTGTGGATATGGCTGTTTTTTTTAAATTATCAATCAAAACTACGGTTCAAAATCACATCATGTTTACCTGTTTTTCGTGCACTAATTTACTTTTAACATTTACTCACTTGTAACTACGTAATTTTCCTGATCGGTTTCCAGGATAACATAATATGCAAAACGTATTTATTGTGAAAGTCATTTAAGCAAATAATTAAACGTTTCGTGTTTCCAAATGACCAGGTCATTATTACAAGACGACTACACAAAGTATGTCTATTGACCTAAAATTGGAGGCTAATGTGTTGTAACGCCGATATATAATGTGTTGTATTTGAGCTCAATAATAAAAAATATGCATCATCAGCTGAAAAATTATGTTGTGCTAGGGGTTGACAAACTGCATATTATTAACAATAATAATTTACTCTTATTTTTTATCAATTTAGGTTTTTACCTTTCCTCAAACTTTCATCACAACCAAAGTCGCAATGCAGTTCAAAAATACATCTGCAATGATCAGTGCCGTCTCTGGACTTGACATTCTTTGTCAAAAGAGCTATAGACCATCCAATTTCCTTGTCACAGCCTTTCAGTAGCAACTTTTCTTCTTTACTCATTGTCAGCCTCTGTTCCGGTTGCTTCCAGTATGCCACAAACTGTTTTCCTTTGGTATTTGGACTGGATGCCAGTTGTATAAAAAGGAAATTCATCATAAAACACGACACCGCCAAGGACACACAGGAAATATATAAAACCACCGGAAGTCCTCCTCCTCCCATCATAACCGCCACATAGCCACTCCAAGAAACCACCAAAACTCCCATTCCAATAACAACTGCCACCATTTCATGGGAAATGAGAGCCATTGACCCGAGCAGTATTTCAATGCATCTAAAAATGTGTAGTGACTTGTCGAACTTTTGGGAATGCCTTTTTGAGCTGGTTATCCAGATAGTATGCCACAAACTGTTTTCCTTTGGTATTTGGACTGGATGCCAGTTGTATAAAAAGGAAATTCATCATAAAACACGACAACGCCAAGGACACACAGGAAACATATAGAACAGCCGGAAGTCCTCCTCCTCCCATCACAACCGCCACATAGCCACTCCAAGAAACCACCAAAACTCCCATTCCAATAACAACTGCCACCATTTCATGAGAAATGAGATCTATTGCCCCGAGCAGTATTTCAATGCATCTAAAAATGTGTAGTGACTTCTCGAATTTTTGGGAGTGCCTTTTTGAGCTGGTTATCCAGAAAACTGAGTGATTTCTCCTCCATCCCTCCATGCTTTTCTTTTGATAAGCTTTCTCAAACAATTCGTTGAACGCTTCCGTGAAGGATATCAAGAATAAAAAGACGTACACAAAAACTAGGGTCCCGTGAGAGACCAAAACGGCGGATACGATGCTCGAGAAGGATTTTGATATCCAGCTCCCCTGAAGCGACAACGATGGTGACACCAACCACAAAAGATACTCCAAAGGACCAAGTGTAGCCCTGCGTAAAAGTGGCATGCTTGCTAGTATTAAGGGGGAACCCATGAAGCAAACTGAAAATCCGTACACTGGTCCCTTTTCCTTGTAACAATCCGATTTATTGGAAGCGTAGAGGTCAGAGGATACTCGTACCAATTTGAATCTTTGGCTAACGGCAAAACAAAGTTCGTTCAGGTGCTTGTCAAGTAGCCTGCAACAGCTCCAATGTATCCAGGAAACGGCAAACATGAGGGAACTATAGCAAAGCTGTTGTTGAACATCTCCTCCACCATTTGCAAGAGAAGGATGGTGATTTGATTTTGAAGGGAAAAATGTGTGGTAAAGTTGAAGAATTGAGATGAGGATCACAGCTAAACGGGTATAGTGACAAATTTTCCAGAAGGATGGCGAAAATTGTGGATTTTTTCCCATTTGCACTGTATTAATCCTGTCTTTGAGGTCAGAGGAGATGGTAATATGGCAGGGAAATAAAAATGGAAAACTATTTTGTAGGAAAAAATGAACCTTCAGACAAGCCTTTGTCGCTATCATTTTATTTTACTCGTATTTTTGGAGTTTAAGAGCATTGGCTGCTGGTATTTGAGTACTGCAGTGGTTTTGAAAAAAAACAATGTTCCATGAAAGAAGATGCTAAAAAAATTGTCATGTTCCTAAATTACAGACTTGACATAATCATTTTCCTGTTTCATATTTTTCCAGGATTAAATTACTCTCCACAACATAACATTTTTTTTTCATGCAAACTTCAATACTACATGTTCCTCTTGTAACTGTCCAATTTTCATGTAATATTTCCGGTATGACATGTAAATTTATTTTGGGTTAAAGTAATTTCCACGTGAATCTGATGGTGATGCAGGACACTTTTCATGTTTCAAGCAGCTCCGCCATTATTTCCAGAAATTTACACAAAGCAAGCCATGTCATGTCATCCGTAACCTGAATTTGAAGGTATTTTTTATTTGCAAAAATTTTGCACACAAATTTATCAAACCTGAGCATGTACATATACTATACACTTGTAATATTTAAAGTAATTGGTGCGTAGTAAATTTGAGCTTTATTTGGCATTAAAAATTAGTAAAAAAACTTGGATATTTAAGTGCCATTTAATTTACTTTTGAATTTTTTTTAAACCTATTTCATGTAATAATGCATAATTAATAATAATTAATTATTTTGGGCCATTTTGTCGCTTCAAAATTCTGTCTAACTCTCCGAACGTCACGCTCTCCAAAAAACTCTCACGTATACCACATTTGTACGGTATCAGCATTGATTACATTATGATTACCATCCCATTTCCGGGGGATGTGGAATGAGAAATTCCCATTAGCAATTCCAACCTGAAAATTCTTAATAACATGTTATTCGATATGCACAACAAGACAATGGTATCGGTCATACTCAGCCTCCATCCCTCCCAACTGAATAAGGAATAATGAAATACTAAAGTTGAAAGGTAGTGCTCATGTTGGGGTGTTCTGAGACACTGAATTTAAGGTCAGGACATTATAATTTGCTAGAGACAACAATTATTTTTTTACAGAAAGAAACAATCAGAATCAAAACATGTCACCCCTTTTACAATTTCTTAAACTTTCATTTAAAACCAAAGTCACAATAAGAGGTCATCCAATTCTCTTCTCACAGCAGACTTTCAAGTAAGCCACAAACTGTTCTCGTCAAATAAGAAATATAGAGAATGAATGGAAACTCTTATTCTGCCATCATCATTTCCACGTAACAAAGTCAAGATCAATTTGAATCTCTGTTTGGCACAGAAGAACCATTCCACACAGCAAGCCGCAAACACGAAGAAACAGAAACAAAGTTACAGCTGGATATCTGCACCACTACTCAAAGAGGAAGAAAAATATGATGATGACATGGAAATGAAAATGGCTTGGTGGATTTGAACAATTGAGAGAAAACTTATGGCTTGACGAACATGCTGATAAATTTTCTAGAATGGTGAACAAAAATTGAGATATTTTTTTTCCTGTTGAACCATATTTAGTTGTCAGTGGGAGTAAACGGAAGTAAAAATGAAAAAAAATGTTTTGCTTGGAGAAGGTAAACCTTTAAAGAAGCTAAGGTCGCTGACATTTTCCATTTTTAGCTTGTGTTTTATGAAAACTGCAGTTAAAACGATCTTGTTCCATAAAAAAATCTTGTTATTTTTAGAAAAGCTCGTATTGATGATTACTACATAATAATGTTTACCCTTTAATTTTATGATTTGCATGTGGTAAAAGTGGATTTAAAGCCTGTCTTATTTCCTGGAGTATGGTTATTGCCTCTGAAAAAATCCATTATCTGAAAATACTATGTTTTTATGGAAATGATATTCAAGTGATTTGGCGACAGGGGACTAGTCATCCATATAATTTAAATACATTAAAGCCTTTACATTAAATGAAAAAGCCAAATCAATTTGTCATGTCATTTTGCAATCTGAAATTATGCGCAGTTTTTATGTTGCTGAAATTTACACACAAAAATTAAAAAATGTCAACTTTTGTAGGCAGTCAGGTTAATTAATTTGAAGGTTTTCATATTATTTTCCGTTTATGGAATTTAATTTCAGAAAACATCACTGATGTGATAATTGAGCAACAGGAAAAAGAACGTTTAAAAAATATGTTGCACCAGGCAAAATTATTGAGCATTTCGGATAAAAAATATTTTTTTCTGACTTCAGGTTACTATCATTTTTTTGTTTGTGGTTGTGACGAGGTATGTTGGTATGGGATTTGATGTTTATGGTCCGGAGGATCCGATGTTTTGTCCGCTGCCACCTTGACTGGATCCAATATTTTGGCCGCTTCCACCGGATTGTGGAGTGATGGCGTTCTGAAAGAACAAAAACAAGAGGGTTATTGTTATTTTTATTACTATTTCTTTGCTACGGTGGAAAAAATGAATAAAAAATAAGGTTGACAAGAAGGATTTGTAGATGCTTACCCTGAAGGATTGAATGAGTTGGCGAATAAGATCCCCGAGTCCTTGGGAACCCACACCTCCAGCTGCTCCATTGCTGCCGGCTCCAGCGCCAGCTCCTTGCCCAGCGCCAGCTCCTTGCCCAGCGCCAGCTCCTTGCCCAGCGCCAGCTCCTTGCCCAGCGCCAGCTCCTTGCCCAGCGCCAGTCCAGCGTCTTGACCGGCACCTGCTCCTTGTCCAGCGCTACCTGCACCAGCGTCTTGACCGGCACCTGCTCCTTGTCCAGCGCTACCTGCACCAGCGTCTTGACCGGCACCAGCTCCTTGTCCATCGGCGCCTCCAGCAGCACCAGCTCCTCCTGCAGCTCCGCCTGCACTAGCTCCAGATCCTTGTCCAGCGCCAGCGCCTGCCCCTTGACTTGCTTGTTGGCGGCTGGCAATGAAAGCTCTGATCTGATCGTTGAGTTGATTAGAAGTAATCTTGTTAATAATTGCTTGCGCAAGGCCACGTTCAAGATCCTGCTTTGCACGGAGTGCTGAAACGAGTTGATTTTTAACGGCTGTGAGTTGGGAAGCAGACACTCCTGCTCCGGCACCTTGTCCAGCAGACAAAGCCTCCCAAACCGATTCCACCTGAAAGACCAGCGCCAATTTGTTGTCCAGCCGCGGCAATTTGTTGACCCACCTGCCTCAACCTGTCACCAAGCTGTGGACGCCCATGACAGCTGGAAACTGCCAAGAGGGCAACAATTGCTAAACTCACGGAAATCTTCATTTTTTTATAAAATGGAAAATCAAAAAGAAAAAAAGTAATAGAACAGAGCAACTGGAAACAAATGTGAGTCGGTGGGAGCTCGGCAGGAATACTACAAATAAACAGTAAGAGCGTCTCATCTTTTATACATCTTCATAAGTATACGCAGGAATTATCAACTTGTCAACAGGTAGCAACAAAGTTGGTCTCTAGCTAAGATCGCGCCCGGTTTCTAGTGCTATTTATTAGGTAACGAGGATTAGCAAGAGATTAACCAAAACCCCCGCTCAGTCAGTTCATCTATCCTTTCGTTCGTACTCCTCTGCTTAAATCAATAAGTTTTCTGTCCTTTCATCACCATCAAGTTTATTTTTCGGGAGAGGGGGACGCCGAAAGCAACTCAACCCTTATCATTGTTCCCTTTTGCCTGGATGATTTACCACGTGGCATAGGGAATGACTAATCCACTTTTGCAGTGATGCCATTACATTTGTACATACATCCATGAATTGGCAATGTTTGTTTTGGAAGGTTAAAACCGTATCTCTGTAATCATTAAACTCTACACAAAAAATCAAAAAATGAACTTTGAACCCGAATTTAAGAAATAAATAAATTGTGTAATTTTCACAGCAGCGATCCTTCATTACAGAGTCCTCAAAGTTTTCATTATCAAGGTCCCATGCATTTAATTAAACATTCTATATTCACATATGAACAACTTGCTTACCAACATAAAACATAACCCATTAAAAAGCCTAAATAAATAAATATACATATTTTATATTTATGCTTAACGTAATAATTTATCTTATCATCACTGGCAATTTGTGAGCAATACATTTGAGGCACTCTAGTGAACATACCATCTAAAGCAATGTCCAATCTACCGCTTCATAATCATCATGATCAATGGATTACACCTATATAACTCTAACAAACTTGCAGCTTGTTTTGATTTTTGAATGAAAGTATTCAAGATAAACTAGATTTCATAACATTTGCGTAACCAAGAAAATATTAATTTCGGCGAGCAAAGTGCAAAAGCACCTGATGATAAGCTAGAAAATACTGCGCATTAGATTTTCTCATTTAACTGTAAAGGTGGGATGATGGCTACGGTGAGGATGACGACATTAAAATTGAATAAGCCATCATTTAAAAAAGGCACAGTTCAATTACAACGTTCCCAACAAAAAATGTTTCAGGTTTACAGGTTTTAATCCGCAATCAATATAGGTACAATAAGGTTTTAGTTTATGTCTAGAAACGTAATAAGTGCATGCTCCCAAATTGGAAATGTCACTAGTCTCTAAAACCACGGGCCATTTTTGCGCCTAATTCCTACGAACCATTTTCTATGTGGAATAAACTATTGTAACAGATGTAAAAAACTATTTACCAAAATAGTTATCGAGATCATTCCGGGATTAAATGACATATTACATGAACATTGGTAACCTGGGTGACCCCTATCGATTAGGCCGTAGTCAATTTTTTACCTAAAGGTCGAAATTGGTGTGTGTGTGTGTGTGTGTCGAGGTCATCCCCTAAAATAGTACTTTAAGTTTGGGCCCAATCAATTGATCTGTGTTGACAGGAAAGCACGAACAACGGACGGCCGGACATGCAGACGTTCCGAACGATCTCAATAACTATTCTAACGAATGCTTAATAAATAAATAAACTCCAAGCTCACCTTCAGGTAAACTTGATCCTGACCTTTTCATATGATTTAAGCTTGCTAAGCATCTCAATCTTATCAAATAAGCCTTTTGATTTTGTGTACATTTAACCACTTGTATAGTATATATGATTGCATCATGTGGTCAAGAGGACGACGACTACAGATAACAGTTTCTGTGCACACACAAAAGTCACATAACAAACTTATATAAAAAAGATTGATTGAGTAGGATTTAATGGGAGGATAAAAATATTGATGTAACTTACCTATTCAACAACACCAGATTTTATATTTTACGTAAGTAGTACTATTTGCATTGACTAACAGCTTAATTGAGTGAAAAAAAATAATTTATATAAGTTTTTTGTTTATTAATCTTATTATGTGTTGGTAAAGGTGGATCACGGGCGGAGCAGATGGCAACAAACTATGAAACTATTAAGTAAGTTGTTTAGCTAAAAAGTGTTGGAAATCACTTTACTGGTGATATATCAGAATATCAGTATAAATTGTATATGTGCATACACCTACCTATATCTAACGGTGAAGTAAAGTAACATGTATGTAAATATATGTGTACATTATACACAACGTAATTATATAAGAAAGATTTTTAAGTGATCAAATTAAAGTTGATGCATATATGCATGGATGTATATTTAAATGAAAAATATGTATGTGGTTAGAATTGTGAGTGACAACTTATTCAGCTTATTAAAAGAATCCTATACATACCACAACGCAATATGAACAATGGTGTAATCAATCATGGATGTCCAGATAGAGTGGACAAAATTGACTCTGTGGAAACTAACTTTGATGCGCGATAACTTAGAAATGGTTGTTTTTTAAATTCTGTCTTCAGTTATTCAGTTTAAGTTTAAAAAAAATTGTATTCAGTATTCAGTTTCAGTCAGCTCATCCCCGGGGAAGGAAAATTTAATTTAGCATAATATTTCATTACATATCATATTATGTCACATAGGTATATATGTGTAATATGTACCTCATTCAAAACATCTTTGTGAGTAACATAATGTGGTTCTCTAAACAGTTTAATAGGGCTTATTCCTCGCTCATCCACATGCTTGTCATTTCTGTTTATGCAACAACATTATAGTCAGTCATGGCTTTTGTATCCCAGGTATTTCCGTTAATGAATTTAATTTACTCTCATCAAGTACACGATAAGAGCTACACTTCAATTGTCAAACAATTGATATTTTATTATAAGAATAATCATAATAAGAGTTTATTCTCACGATCCCTCCTTTAATGCTGTATAATAATTGTATAACACTTAAGTACTGAAAAAATAAACTTTTTACACAAATGAACATCTTTATTGTTGCTTGTATTATTCGTCATGATTTACTTTGAAATTCAACATTAACCGTCATAAATAACCTTTGTGGACTAGTTGTTGTTGTTGTTCCTGTGTCTCCCATCATAAAAAGATGGACGACACATCTCGCTGACGACAAGAAAACTGTATAAAAAATGTTGAAAAAACGACAAGATAATTCACGTAAATGTACACCACACCACAATGACTTTTTTTCCAGATTATTAACTAAAATTTAGCTGTCAAAAACCTCCAGATTAAAGGGACTAAAAATGTTTTGTCCTCTCTCCATGTTACTTTGAGAGTCAAAATTCAATTAATTTTCTTCAAGCAATAAGAATAATAGTTTGGAATATTATGAACAAGTGGCTGAATATGGAATAAATATTAATGAGCTTTGCCATGGGCGTAAAAAATAATTTCTCGGAAATAATTTTAATAATCATGGTAAGTCAAGTTTTTAAGCAATCATTTATTATTGTTATTCATATCAGTAATGATGATGTTAGATTTATGCATATTTATTACGTTATGAGAATAGATGAAAAGGTATAGAAACTTGACAATTAAGAATGATTCATTAGGGCATTTTTATATAACCTTGAACTTAACCTAATACTTAAAATTACATGAAATAATGTTTCCTCATAAAAAGTATAATTCTGCAACATGATATTATTAATAAAAATTAGTTTATACCAACTAAGCTTTTGTATTCAATACAATGTAGCTATCTACTTTAGAGGATTACTCAAAAACTGAAAGTAGATTATTCCATCGACAGTTCGGAGAAATGTGAAATACAAGTAGACTAAATCCGACCCCTTCTTCAAAGGATAAAATGTGCCACAATTGGTACCAATTGGCTTCAGTGCCCTGTACCGTCGCAAGATTATTCGGTTCTCCTTGGTAATTACCAACACAACTTGTTTTTTTACACCATCAATCTCAACCCAGGTCAACCTTGACTTTGCCCCTCTTCGTCTTATCATTTCCACCGCTCTTGAATGAGGTTCTATTGTCATGGGCAGCAGGAAACAAATGAGAAA
>JAITYZ010003366.1:0-11834 GCA_027744595.1 Paronellides praefectus | reverse complement strand
AGTCAATACATTTTCTCGATTTTGTAAGTGATACGACAAAATATATATATATAGGCCCTATATATTATAGGGTAATAAAAAACAGGGATATATTATTATGTAAGGGGGACAGATTAAAACGGCGAAGGACTTGGTGTGGACGCGTACACAAATTACGGCGTGTGTGTAAAAGAAATAGCGGAAAAAAGACGGCTTTTCACTTTTACCATCCAACAGGATACATTTTCAGAACGCATGTTTTTCTTTCCGGTCGTGATCAAACAACTTGGTTCGTTAAGCACACAAGCATACAAGAAGTACATACAAGAAGTAGCAAAATGCTTAGAGAGCCGATAGCCTATACGGCTAATATATACATAAACATAGGTACTTATAAAAAGCTACTTTTGCATGTTAGTATTATTTTGGGTTCTTGGAGATAAATAAGTGGGAGTTTTCATGCACTTGATAGTTTATCCATCCATATTATTATGAAGCTATAAAAGCGCTAGACAGTGATTTATAGGTCTAATATATTCTGACATGTATAATAATAACTGTTATAGCAATAAAATGTAATAAAAATTAGCTATGGCAAATAAAATTGCAAGATTGCATAAAATACACATATACCACCAATCTCAAATATGCATAGGTAAAGTAAACACATGAAACCGAAATAGGTTTTGGTAGTTGGTAATTTTGGTTACACCAGACAATTAAGATAATTTGTGTGAAGCATGCATAAAAACTGACATGACACAAATTAATTTGTTGATGTATATAAATTCTTAAATCATATTATACTCGTTACAAAAATTAAAGTGTGGCTCTTTTGTTGTCCAATTTATGTACTATAATCTCACAGCCTGTGACTATGAAAAGTATCTGTTACAAAAGAAGAGGATCAGGGTCGCTGTCTTTCATAATACCATTTTGAGCGACTATTGTTTTCAATATATTAATTTATTAAGCGAAAGCCACGCACTTGGCCGAAAAACGTGATATTTACGAAATCGGAGAGAATCCCTATATGCATAGGTAAAGTAAACACATGAAACCGAAATAGGTTTTGGTAGTTGGTAATTTTGGTTACACCAGACAATTAAGATAATTTGTGTGAAGCATGCAAAAAAACTGACATGACACATATTAATTTGTTGATGTATATAAATTCTAATGTCATTATCATATTATACCCCTTACACAAATTAAAGCGTGGCTCTTTTGTAGTCCAATTTATGTACTATAATCTCACAGTCTGTGACTATTAAAAGTATCTGTTACAAAAGAAGAAGAGGATCAGGGTCGCTGTCTTTCATAATACCATTTTGAGCGACTATTGTTTTCGATATATTAATTTATTAAGCGAAAGCCACGCACTTGGCCGAAAAACGTGATATTTACGAAATCGGAGAAAATCCCAAATCATTTTTTTTCTCCCACGCTCACTCTCTCCGTCAGCATCGTTTATCATCAAAATATTTTTAGCCTGTGCTACTTTTTTTCACAACATATTTGGATGGTTGCGGATGAAAGTTTTTTTTGGAAATACTAATAAATGTACTCGTTGTAAATGTTATATTTTGTTAGTCGGGCGTATATTAGGTTCTTCTGGCTGATGAGATGATAATAGCTCCAAATATTCAAGCATAATTTTAATATGAAATAATAAAAATATAAGTAACTTTCATCACTTTTATATTAACATCACATAATACATAGCAAGCATATTACTCTTTCATATTAAATCCTACAACTCGTCATTTATGCACGAACAAAAAAATGCTTAAAATGGTTCTAGTAGTATTTTATTTGAGTGGATCTTCTCACCAAAAGATCAATAATAGATGGTTTTCTAGAGTGAACAAGAAGTCGTTTTTCTTGTCGGAGGAAAAATTGCAAGTGAGTGAGTGAGTGAATGTTGTCTAGTGCGGTACTTGAACAGCGAAACATTTGTACAGAAGACTCAAAAAAGGAGCTCTGCTCTCTGGCTACACGATTTCCTCATCATCACACAACCACACACACGACCACGCATACACGAGATATATCCAGGAACATTAGAGCCATGTACTTTTCTTTTTTACTAAACAGTACTAGCAAGTGTGGAGCTCACTACTATGCCACGTACAAATCAAGCAGGAAGCCGGAAAAAAGACGAGCGTGAGATGGAAGAGGAAAGTCAAAAACCAGGTTAACATTGCTCCCCGTGGAATATCAAAAATCTCATTTTCATATGAGCTAGAAAATTGTAATTTTATTCTTGTCTGGGGGGTTACAACTTGGGACGAATATATCTTGTAATTTCTTCAGAGGCGTTTTTAAGTGTCTCCTCAAACGACTCTCTTTGTATAACATCAAAAAATGGATGGAAACATATCTTCTTCTTATTTTTTTGGGGATGGTTTTTCGTTAAGGATCTTTCCCTTCTTTCGTATGAACGATTGAATGGGTAATGGGTAATTCTCTACTGTACACATAACTTGAATTGGTTGGTTCTTTGCTCATACACGACTTACAGATAAGTATTCCTACACGACACTACACACACTAGTTAGTTAAAAAGAGTGAGGGGATTTGAAAGCCTTATTATTATACCTTTGCACGTTTGTGTAGAAACGTTCAAAATTACCTTTTGAGAACTTTTGAGAGAGCCACGCCAAGAGACGCTCATCCATAACATCTTCTGCATCCCTTATTTCCTCTATTCCCTCTTGTTCCGTTTTCTTTTAAATTTACAATCAACTTTGTTATAACAAAAAAAAAGATTCCTTTGAAAGTACTACTTATTCAAAAGTCAACTATTAAGCAATAATATTTAATATAGCATGTTTGATTACATGTCTAGAGAACAACTGCAAATAAAAGGTTAAAAATGTATTATTATACATATACTAGTTAGAGAAGGGAAGGAATCCAAGCAGAAGATACCAAATTAGGATGGATAAGATTCAGTTTTTATTCTAAATATTTGTAAAACTGGAGTGGAAATGAGATAAAATATTTTGGTAGTATAGCGAGAACTCTATAAAGGTATTTCGTGAGTACACCATCAAATTTTTCAACACACACGCACACTCTCTCTCTCTCTCGGACTGACTGCATATAAGTATATTGCAAGTTGGCAGAAAAAGAGGGAAGCAAATTCCCACATTAATTCCCATTAGTGACTTTTTCCCTTAATGTTAAGTGAACTAGTTTCTCTGCCTCGGTGAACTTTGGTGAAATTTACGTAGTGATTTTTATCATGAAGAAAGGTATAGAAAAGTCAGGCCTCTCTGTAGAGAGATGCAGATTTCACATTTCACTTAGCTCTGCAGACAAATTCTTGAGTGCTTTATTATTTCAATTTCATTCTGAAGAGGGGTTTACAGTTTGTATAACACATTCTATTAGCAATTTGAGAAGAAAAAAAAACGGAGAAACGCTTGCGGAGCCAAGAAGAGTCATTTCGCGTCTTTTAGGGCAAGTTTTATAAATTGTTGAGGAAAAGGGAAGTTTCCAGCAAATCACGCAGGATTTAAGCTGATGCAATTTATGCCATAAAAAAGGAATCACAACGAAACGAGAATTGGAAATACATCTAAACGTCCTAATGCATTATATACTTGACCTACAAGAAGAAGATGGGAAGAATGTAAACAAGGTAATATTTATTAGGCTACACATACATACTTATGAGTAAAAGGAATGCAACTATGCTTGAGTATCAAGTTTAATGGGTTTATGTGTAGTAAAACAGGTCACCAAAAGAACACATTTTTGGAAAGTGAAAGTCAGTAAAATAATGTGTGCGTCTGGAATGAAGTAGGTATGTCATAATAGTTTATCTACATACATTACTATACATTAGTATACTTAACGCAATCTCCGTCAAAATATACTCTGCATATTAGAATCTCTGTTTTTCAAAAGAGGAGATGATATCTTTCCAATATTTGTATCCTTGAGGGGAAGTAGTGGTATTTACTGACAAAAAACAAAATGAAAAGCATAGTATGCGGTGTAGGGATGTTCTCGGGTTTGTAAGCGGGTAGTATATACCTACCTACCTTATGTCTGTTCTTGTGTTGTTGTATGCTCTCTAATCAGATCATCAGCACTCTGCCACATTTTGCGGCAGCTTATTTCATTTTATTTTGGCTTTCAGAGTTTTCGGAGAACACTTCGCAATCTGGCGATGATGATAATGGTGGATGCTGAGTTGGCTCTAACCTCATTCTCAGTTGTTAATAATATGCGACACATAAAAATATAGGTAGCCACCGTGTTGAATATATCTACAATAAGATGGTTACTTTCGTTCGTTATTATTTTAACATATTTCAAAAGTTGAATTCCATCCATTTCACCAATCAACAACGCGAGTCTGAGTGAACTAACCATATTGCCTATACATTCATGTTAACTGGAGCACTCAACGACTTTGGCAAAAGCCACAAATTATATTTCTACACGTACCACCTAATCGCGTTTAAAGACAAAAGGAGTTTCTCGTTAAAAACAAAATCGAATTAATATTTCGAAGGGCTATTGAGAGACAGGTCGGACTCAAATGCTAATGATGCTCTAGTAAAAGTTTCCATATTTCGATATTTCAATTAAAATATGTAATATATACTTTTATAAATCTTTATTGTATTTAATAAATGAATTGATTACTTTGATGTTAAACATATATATCAAAAAGGCAATTAAGTGTGATTTATTAGTTTTGTTCTCTATACTGAAGGCTTATTGTCTAGCTGAAAGCAAAAATACTATTATTAGCCACCGAACTGACGGGGAATTTGATGTTCCTCTACAACTGCTCTAACAATGGGCTCCCATTCACTTCGATTTGTCCCAAAGCACGTGATCTTTGACAGAGTTCGTGGAGCCAATATTGGCTTCATCATGGCAAACACAATTTGGAAAAATTGATTTGTGTTCACGAAAAACGCTTGGCTAAGTATCTCCGGGTAATGGGATTCGTAAGTGGCTGCAATGTTGACCAGAGTCTGTATGGCTAAACAACAAGAAAATGTTTTATAATATTTTGTAGGTACACGCCTCAAGGAATAACGATACACACGAGGCAATGCACAAAATCCAAAAGTGCCTCAATACATAATGCATTCATGCATATTTACTCAGGTACACCCTTGGCTCGGGGAAGTATGGAATTTTATTCCAAACACATATACACATATATACCTACATTTTGGAGTGTTTCGTATTAAATATTGATCATCAAACTTGAAGAAAAACGTACATTTAATATTGGCTGTTTGAAGAACAGAGAATCTATCCCAGTTTAGAATTAGTACAAACTGCGTTATTGGAGGTTGTTCAGGATCTCTGCGCTCATTCGCGTTTCGAATAGCTTCCAAAACCCTTTCGTACATTCTGTTGACATAATCCTCAAATTCCTTTATTCGATTTTCTTCCACGATCCGACGTATATCCCAATCTCCAACGGGAGAGCAGAGAACTGGAATAAATCAGAGAAAGGAACCAGTAGTGCACTTTGTATTTTTTTGTATTATCTATTTATCAACTGTGCTGACGTTGATTTCTCTGCTGGTGAAAGACTTGTTATATGTGTATGGTAGGTAAATATATTAAGCAAATATTTCTTGGGCCTCCAGCAAATATTCATTTTGGCCTTGTCCACCAATTTTGTATAATATTAATATAATCAGTCATATTATGCGGGGAGACCTTACAAGTCACTATAAATAATTACGTTTTTGCAATATAGCACAAAGCCTGCATTTTGAGGGCGCATATGTATATTTATTTCTTACCAGGTTGGCCTTTAATATCCACTCCATTCAACCAGTATTGGTAGTTTTTGGTGAAAAATGTATCTGGGGATCCTTGAAGTAGTATATCAATTTTGTTTACTTCTCGCCACTTTAAATGCTGAAAAATAATGAAATAAAGGGGGCGACCTGTATTATATGATCTACACAGAGTTGTATAATGTATTCCAAGTATATTCATTCACATTAACAAAATAGAATGCAAAATTTGATTTACATTTTTTAACATTTCTTCAGCAGCGTCCACCTTTAGATCTCTAGCTAAAAAAACGTAATGCATGCTTTTTAATTAGGCCCTTTAATTAAACATTAGTCTTTTTTGTTAGCTCATCATTGCCTTCACATCACGTTTTTATATGTACCTCGTAACCATCTAATCAGGTATAGGTCTGTATTTGCGTACTCATGCGGTAGGAGTCCCTCCATTCTTTCCCGGAGCTAAAAAAAAATACGAAAGTATTAAAACTGTCATAATTTCAGAATATTCGAAATTCTTCAGATCTATTCAATTAACACTCTTTGATGTATGCATGTATATGTATACCTCAATCAATTTTTTGCTTTCCTCCTCCGTGAATTCCATTTTTATTAGTATGGTATTGGTATTTATGTATTTTCAAGGCTTCAAATATGGTTATAATAAGCAAATTTCGTTATTCAAAGACTGAATTGAAATTTGGACCCAAAACCAGCAATAGCAACTCTTAACTCTACACTAGCCAGTCAAAACAAAAGACTTGCAATGTGAAAGCCAACTCGGACAACAATAAACTCTATTCTAAAATTGTCATTGACATAACTTTCGCACTTCTAGTCAATCATCAAATCGTCAAGCCACTTTCAGTTATATGGCGCATACTCTATTGCATATTTATTACTTGGGATTGATCAGTGAACTGATACTGTTCAAAGACATACTTACATGTATACTTGCGACTATTCCGGTTTTACTCTTTTTATTTAATATAAGCTTGTAAAACTATGTATGAAAATGCTTGAATGGATCAAAAACGAGTTAGCCTTTCAAGAAAGAAGAGGTCCACTGACAACCTCATTCAAGTCTTGTCGATGTGGTAATTTTTGGTAGTGGAGTGGAAGAGATTGTGTTGTACGCATTTTTTGTGCTGTAGTCAGCAGTTTTGCAAAGATGGTGATGGCTCGTTTCAAGACTTGTTTGACCGGCTGTCTGGCTGGACTTACTTAGGCTAAAACTGTGAAAACAATTTTGGGAAACAGCTTTTGACTTCACCCCGTACAGTGTGTATACCTACGCACATATGCGAAACCATTCAACATGCCGATTATCGGTTATGGCTTATGGGCACAGCATTTTTCGGAAATGTGCCAAGCAATCCTTAGATTGCCGAGGATGGAAGTAGCATGATGTCTGTTGTCATAAACCATTTCAATATACTGGAAAGCATATAGCAGTGCAGCTTATATTTATCTACAAAACGTTGTATATATAAGAAAAAAGTTCGAAAAAATGAACATCTTCAGTTTTTATGGCGAGAAAAAAATACTGAACCAGTTTTTTTGAAAGCTTTTTTTTTTTTTTTTTAAAATAACATCGCATTCTTTTCAGACTATTCATATACTTAAACGTGTAATATAAGCAGTTTCGTAAAAGAGAATGCCCGACAAAAAATATCAATAATACCTACATAATATTTCAATTACACAGCGGGGATATGTATTAAGTTTCAATTTTCCACTCAGGAGATCGATCATAAATGCAATAGATCAAATATTTAAACTCGTCATCATGAAATAAGAGCTGTCGACGTTGTTCAAGAGCCCTGGGGCATTTTGACTTACTTTCAAATTGAGAAATCATATTTCAGAGGCACTTGTGTGCACATATTCATTCTATTTATGTAATTTGTCATTCATTTTAGTTTCATGGCACGGGATTCATTAAAAGTAGTTGAAAATCCAGGGGTCACGTTACACATTAATTGCGCTTTGTTTGTTACCCATGCTTCATCGGTAACAAGCATGGGTAAAATTTGCATAAATGCATGTTCCAAATTTTGCAAGATATATTCTTCCCCAGAGTATCCCGCAGTTTACTATGGATAGTGAGTCTCAAATCAAATTTGCACTTTCATAACAATCGCCGTAATCTGTGTTACTCCACACAAGTTGTAGACGACAACTCTTCATCTACAAATGTACGTGTAACTTTTTGCATTTGCTTTCTAGTGTGTCAGTCAACAATCATGCAAAATTGAGTTACCCGTTCAACATCTCTGGCGTCCTACTACGTTTATTTGCAGTTACAATCCAACTTTCAACAACTAGCTTCTACAATACGGCCATGCACATAATATACCAAACCCAAACTTTTTGCACGTTCCATTTTTCGTTACACGTTCTGTCTAGCATCAAGAGGTTTTATACAACAACCGATATTTTGTTAATAATGTAGATGTGGTCTATTGGGATTATACTGGTACTAGATTGACTTTACAATAAAGTTGAAATATTTACAAAAAAATTAGAAAGGAAATTTCCATTGTTTCGCTTAGTTGGTTCTTTAATAATATTTGGTTTATGAAAGCGCCCTTAAAGAATTTTTTGCCGACTTGATGTGTTCCATAGGTTTAAGTTACAATGAGCTGGTTTGCTTGCATAATGTATCAAAGTAGATTAGGAAATGTCAGGATTTTCTCCAATTGCAATTTTGAAGTCAATATACATATACACATTTTATTCATTAATTTCTTGAAAGAAAGTTTGTACAAATTGGCAGCATACAAAATAAATTAGTTTAACCACCAAATTGACGTGGGATCTGATGTTCTTCCACCGTTTCACGAACTATTGGTTCCCATTCTTGCCTGTTATATCCATACAATTCAAGTTTCGACAATGTACGTGGCGCCAGCTTTGTTTTGACCATGTTGAAAAATATTTGGAAGAACGGATTAATGTTTATGAAAATGCCCTTTCCCAATATTTCCGGGTAGTGGGCCTCGTAGACCATGGCGCAGTTGAGCATAGTTTGCATCGCTAGGATTTAAATATATGTAAAAATATTTACACCTTTTCATATATAATGTTAGGTATAATATTCCTCTTTTTTCATGTCATCACTTTATATTGAAACAATAAAATCAAAGTAGCGCTCTAGTTACGATATTGCATTCATAAATTGCTGACCTTTGATACTTGCTGTCTGCCTTCCAGTAAATTGATCCCAGTCAACGATGCAAGTATATTGTGTAACTGGCTCCTCCTCAGGCTTTCTCCGTTTGTTTGCATTGACGATGCATTCAACAACTCGTTCATACATTCGGTTTATGTAGTCCGCGAATTCTTCTACTCTGTCGTCCTCCACAACTTTTCGTATATCCCAATCCGCCATTGCAATGCATAACACTGACAAGAAAAACGAATAACAACAACTGATTCACCACAGATTTTATGGTTTTAAGTCTCCAATATAAACTGCACTTTGCACTTATGGACCATACCAGGTCGACCTTTCACGTCCGTTCCATTTAACCAGTATTTGTAGTTTTTGGTGAAATAATTATCTGGCGTGTCAGCCAAGAGTGTGTCGATCTTGTTTTCTTCTCTCCATGTGTAATGCTGAAAGTTGGGATGTTTTTATATGCAAATAAGCACATGAAAATTTCAAATTAAAAGTCAGTTGATAAAAATTTCAGAAAATTCATACGCATTCATCACTGATGAACGACTTATCTTACCTGTCGAATCATGGTTTCTGCATCATCCAAGTTGAGCTCTCTAGCTGTAAAATGTAGAGATAAAAGATTTGAGTAAATTAGGTATTAAAAATTCATGCAAAGTCTGGGGAAAAAGGTAGGTTCCAACACATGGTAATGGAAAAGATGTACCTCTAAGCCAACGAATGAGGTATAAGGGACTTTTCGTGTACTCATCCTTAAGTAGCTCGCCAACTCTCTCACGGAACTTATACACATACACAAAAATGACAAACACAAGACAAGGTTTAAATTACGAATTTCCAGAATGAAAAACAAAACGACTTGCTTAACAAGCTTAGCCTTCCCCTAATTTAAAAACCTTAACCTTACCTCAATAATCTTTTGCTCTTCTTCTTCTGTGATTGCAGACATGATTTAAATATGTTGCTATCTGACGCAGACACAAAACAGATCTGCCATGTATCTCGGTTTTCACCAGATTAAAACAATATAATATGTACCTAAGATGCAAAGAGGGAATGTGAGATTGAGTCTCGATTCAATTACTACAAAAAAGGAAGATGCAAATGTTGACGACAGGTTTCATTGCCTCATATAAATAAGTTGATAGCTCACAACACAAACATATATTAGATATAGCGCAATCTTGCAGGTATTATTTTTATGAAATACTTTCGTGCAAACGATTCCATGCAGCGCTTCGTGCAAATAATTTGCGTGTTATGTGCAAAATGATGTGGCAAAAAGCATGTGACAACCTTTGGCTATGGGTCCGGTATACCCGCCAGAGACAACTACATAATAATAAAATACGTCTGCATATACAACTTTACCAATAATAATATGATGCATTTCATTTCATATTCATTCAAATTACTTATGTATCATTATTATAACATTAAGACGTAGCATAAAAATTTAAACTTCATTTGATTCCACTTACGTAAGTGTATAAAAAAAACTTTAAAAACTTGTTCTTTACAATTTCACATTGATAAATGTGTACAAGTAATACAGATTAAAGGCATTTTATGGATCCTCCAACGACAATAAGTGTTATGTATACTAGCGAAATAAAATGCATATTGTATACAGTGTCCATTGTATAGCAAAACTCTGTTTTTGGTGTGAGCTTATTTATTACAAAAAAGGTAAATAGACGATAAGACGAAAGGAAAGATGTGATGACTGATAGGTAATAGGCACAGAACATAACTTTGCACCCTCCTTAGCGATGTCGACTCAATTAGTTGCATGAACGAAAACTCGTTTTTATCTTTGACAGAATACATAATGAATACCTATGAATGTCGTGGTCGTGGTATCATTTCGCTTTGTGTATTTTTTTAGTTTTTCTCATCTGTGATCATGTCCATGAATGGATTTTTATGATCTCAGATATTTCTGGTTTTTTTGCCAATCACGTGTAACTGCCAGACAACGTCACGTAGCAGGTATTTTAGTTTTTTATATACCTAAGCAGTAATATCATGTTTATTTGTCTTCAAAATACATTTTCTGCGACAAACATAATCTCACCTTGAAAAAACATGAGAAGACAAGCCTGGAAGTTTTTAATATGATTCCATTCCAACAGCAGCAGCCAACAATTTTTTTAATGGCATAGAAAAAAACAGAATAAAACATTTTTTCTTTCTTGAAAAGGTGCCAGTGCGAATCATCATCTTATTATGCAAATTTTGAGATAGAAAAGCGGGACGACTAAAGTTTGCTTTTAATTTGAATTGAATATTGTTTTAGGGAATGACGGGGAGAACAAGAGAGATAAAAGCAGCTGGTGAAAATGGGTCTTTTGTCTATATACACTTTGCATGAGTCTTTATTTTGGAACCGTTAGGTTATATTTAAGAAGAGATTGCCGGCTGTCTACCTTTCCTGTTGTGTCCCTGATAATTCAATTCAAAACGATTCAAATTTTGAAATTTTGTTTTTTTAACTGATTACTTTAACCACAGCTTGGCTTGAAACCAATTAATTTTCAGTCAGATCGGTTAACACACCTGAGATGGAGGTGGTAACATGTTTTTATTATTGTTATTATAACCTACAAGCAAAAGAGTTACATCCTTGTTACATCACCAAACAAAGTTGGTTTACTACATAATTTTAATTACTACGTTTGATGACTATAGCGGTTCCACATTACATCTTACAATAGATTTATTATTATTCTACTCATTTATTACATGCCGCTACCACCTACTCCATATACTCATCATCGTTATACTAACAAACAACCCAGCTAAAAACTTATATCCAAGCAATAATTCAATTTCCTCATTTTCCCAGTCGCAAGTAATTTCATCTCACGTTATACTTTTACTTT
>JAITYZ010003364.1:0-14267 GCA_027744595.1 Paronellides praefectus | reverse complement strand
GGGGAGAGAGACTTTTTATTTCTTGAGACTTGAGCACTTGGCTACCTGTTCAATGATGACGAGTTAGTTTTGCTGTGTTTTTTACTAGCTGACGTGTTTTTAAGTAGCTGGAGATCACCGAACCACTTTTATTTCTTTGTTTTGTTTTTTTGTTATGAAAATTAAGTGTAGTAAAACGTTGTGGTTTTTCAAGTCACCTGCCCCTTTGAAATGTTGATGATGATGATGAAAAGAAATTGTTTTCTGTCAAATCCACAATATTTTATCCATTTTCCAGAGGGGATTTTTTTCTACTTTTTTTCTCCCATTTAATTCAATTGTGTAGAAAAAAACCCAAAATGAAAGGTGTGCATTTCATAAACTGGAAATAATATGGTTCTCAAAAAACACATTATGATAAATGAGATGACCATTAAACAAATGAAAATTGTAGAAAATGAAAGATAAAAAGTTTTTTTTCTCTGGCAATTGTGGATATTTATTATATCATCTGTTTGTATAGTGGTAGGTTGAACAGTTAAAATAAAGATGATAATGTTTTTTCTGCTGAAAAATGCTAATTTTTCTATTTCACTTATGAGTACTTTTAGACACTTTTGTATGGTTTTTTAATGTGGTGGTGATAGATAAGCAGGGATACAAGGAATTGAAATAAAAAAAACAAAGCGGAAAGACATAAATATATTTTCTTTTTTTTTCAAATGTATGATAAGAACTAAACGCATTTTTTGTGTTTTATATATCGTCGTATGCCTGAAGGGTTGTATTTTTTTCGTACACCAACTGTTCGTCAAATGTGCATTTTCTGCTGCTGCTACTACACATAAAGTAACAAGTAAAAGCTACACTGGACAAACCATAATGGTTTTTGAAGAAACGGATAAAAAAAACAAATAAGTGAGCTGTTTGTGGTCCAGTTTTTAAAATGGACATTCACACATTAAAAATCATTAATGAGCAGAAGAGGTACAAAAAAAACTGTGTGTGTGTTTGTTACATTTTAACTCATGTTTGTTATTGCAATCATCCCGTTCATTGTACTAACATATTTTTTTTGTATATATTCTACAAACAACACTACTTTACTCTGTAAAAAACTCCACGCAATTCATTTATTCATTATCCGTCCATTTATCAAAGAAATTATAATGTTTTTTTTTTCTGGTATACATTATTATGCTTGTAAAATGCAAATACACACGTGGTTGACTTGGTTTGGTTCGGGTTTTTTTTACGATGATGATGATCATGATGATGATCCTGTTGCTGTGTTTTTGGTGCTCTTCTTTGAATGTTGAATAAGGTTGGTGAAGAAAGATGGAATATATGTGTAAAATGGAACTGCTTGTTCAACAGGAGAAGTATATGTTTTTTACTAGCTTCTTCACTGCTACTGCTGCTGTTTCACTACATTATTTACGAACAGCATAAAATACGACAAGCTGCTGTGCTGCTGCTGATGAGAAATGCAAAAAAAACCTGACAATAAGCATGTACAACCAGGCAGGTATATACTAGTTTATTCCTTCATCATCTCCGTTCCGTCGTGGAATATTTAATACTCTGCATTTCATTTGCATTTTTACTCTTGTAAATGAAGTAACATGATGATCATGATGCTGATCAACACCGTCATCACAAACAAACACACAGATCTCTCATATGACTTGAATAGAAATGAGTGCGAAAATTGCGTCGGAGAGAGAGAGAGAGAGGTAGAGAGAGAAGAGTAATGAGGTGCAAGCCTTACAAGTGCAAATCATAATCGTTAGAATGCAACTCTTTAATTTTATTTATTTATGCACGGGGGTAAGTAGGATTATATATACGATAGGATATTATATTCTTATGCGTTTTTTTGCGTATTTATAATGCGCGCCCTTGGATTAATGTAGTACGAGTGCATTGGCCTAAAGCTGGAATATATGCTAATAAATTAAAATTGTTGTTGTTAGTGGTGTTCTGGAACATGTGCATAAATTAGTGGCGTGTGTGCATTTCATTCATGTGAAGTAGTAGTTTTTTTTTGTTGAAAGAGGAGCAAAACTAGTAGTATCAATCGGGATGGTGTTGGTTAAGGGTATTTGACAGGATTAAACGATTGAACAGTATTGCTTGTCTGCTGCTACTGGGATTCTTCTTCATTTTGTTACGGTTCTCCTTAATTTTCTCAGCAAACCACTTCATTTCTTTTGCGATAAGAAGATATCCTTTTTGGGATCGTCCATAAAGAAGCTTCTCTGTTTTAGGCCCGATTAGTGCCTCCCTGCCCCTATGTCACGCTATTTTTAACATGGGCGTAAATGGAGCCTCCAAAGTGCCCCCCCTGCCCTAAAAGAGAAGATTCTTTATGGACGACCCCTTTTCATTGTTATGAGTATCAACGAAAATACTAAAACCTTGCTTACCTACTTATCTAAGCTGACTAAGAAAGAGCGCATCAATTGGAGAAGACCGTTCAAACCTTACAAATTAGGTGGAACAATTGCAATTTCCACGGGCTTTCAGACGAGGATTAATCAGTTTAATGTTGCGAGTCTTTTTACAAAAATAAAAGTGGTAGCAGCAACAAACACAGACTGTGCTGCTATTGCTACTGATAAAAAGGGGTGCACTCCTTTTACTCCTCCTCATCGATGCGGTGCATTAATGTCTTTTTATCTTTTTCTTGAAACTATAAAACTTATATATCTTTTAACTGCAACGCAATATGCTATTCCACAACTGCAGTTTTGTGTAAAATCCAAATATATCGTAACATTTCCCGAATATCTCTGCTGCTCCTAAGCATAATTACGTTTTAAGCACCAAAATGCATAAAGAAATCTCCGTTGCATGTTTACAGGACTCAAGGGGATGATACTTGCTTGATTAAAATGGACCATTTTTGTCATTCACTAAAAATTATTATTTTCCCCTTGAAAAATAGTAACAATCCCTAAAAAAATATCAACATTTTCATCGGTGACAAAAACGTTCCCATTCAAGAACTTCACGTTTGTCCATCCGCATCCCTTTTACGAAATATTTTTTTTTCAGGAAAAGTAGAAATTTCACAAACCTAACGATTCTCGACAGCAGCAAGAAGATTGTCCTGCATCTATCTCTACCGTCACTCTTTTCTTCTTCTTCTTCTTCATCCACATCTGCACTCGGTCACGTGCACTTTTATTCGTCGTATTTTTTTCTCCTTCTCTCTCAGTCGCATAAAATAAACTTTGTCTCTTTCCCTCAGGTCCTCTATATAAGAAAAAAAGCTTTCCCAAAATAAAAGAGAGCCGTCATAGGTTTCAACAACCCACCACAGGAACTCTGGATCAAGATTTTCTTCTTCCTCTCTCCTACATTTCTACACGAGTGCATTCTACAAAAAACATATATATATATAATATCCCTCGACATAATACTCATAAAAGCTCTATGATAAAAAAGCATCCAACTTCTTGTGTACCAACTGAAAAATGAACATTTTGCGCTATATCCACACACCATATTACTCTGATACTTAAGCATTATTATATCACAACCGATACTCATGCATATTACCCATTATAATAACACCACCACCACCGGTGCAATAAACGAATGCGTATTATAAACCTACGTAACAACTGATCGCCCAGAGTCCCGGTTGCATTCATCCACCATCCACCACCACCACCAAATAACAAAACCTACCAACAACGCGGCAACAAAAACCTCGTCATCATAACATACATAAGAACTTGTGAAGTGAAGACCAAAGAGGAAAAAAAATAATACGAACGACTCTACTCTCCACGTCCACACACACACATCCAAAATGTTTTGAACGAAAAGGAGAAGAGAAGGAGCAAAAGCAAGCAGCCTTAAAAAAAGCTTCTCTTTCCGAAGAACGTGACCTGAAAGAAAAGTACCACCTTCACCCTACCCTCCACCACCACCACTATACCTACTGACAGTGTTGTTTCCTTACACAGCACTTCACTTTTTTTTGTCTCTATACTCTCTGTAATGGCACGCATATATATACGATACACAATAGTAAAAACCTATATACATAAATATCATGAATATACATACAGAAAAAAAAGCTATATTATATGCAACGAAAACCACCATCACGAAAGAACAACACCAAACACGTTCGTTCTAAAAAGTCTTTTCTTCTTCTCTCCTTCTTCTTCTTTTGGTATTCCTTTAAAAAAATATACTCTTTTTACTTCTCTCTCCTTCGCGGTCCATCCATCCATCCTCCTTCCTATTTCGTGTCCTTCTTGCATTTTCTAAATAAAGCAAAAAAACAGTGTGTCTTGTATACATTCTCCATATCATTTTCACAGCAGTGCAGAGAGAGAGAGAGCAGAGGAAAGACCATTTTTCGTTACTTTTTTTTCCTTTTTCGCCGATCCTTTTCTCTTTCGTGTTCAACAACAACAAACTCTGATGATCGTGTTTCATAATAATACTTTTAATATCAATATACATACATATTCATGCGGCAAATACGATACACCACCACTATTCTTTGACAGAGCAAAATAGAACGACAACAGAAATACTTTTTTTTCGCTACCATTATCCTCCTCCTCTTCAAGAGTTTATTCTATTCTGTGGAGGAACACAAGAAGAAGTAGAAGAAGAAAAAGTTTTTATCAAAACTATTGTAGTTGCTTATAATACAGACACACACAAGTGTTAAAAGTAAAGCCACTGCTGCTGAAAATTCTTCGAATGTGATAGGAATATTAGCACAGAAATTTTCCTGACGTGTAGGAGTATAGTTTTACGGAAAAAAGAAGAAGGGAATTGGAGAAGAAAAAAGCTTTTTCTTTGGAGGAATATATATGTTGCTGTTGTTATTGTGAAAATAAAGTAAGTAGAACGACCTGGAAATAATAGATAAAAAAAGAGTGGGAGGAAATATTGAGAAAATAATACGCTATATATTTTTAGGGGGATATGATTGTATTTTTTGTGCACGTAAACGTAAATGAGGAGGGTGTTTATTTGTGCGCACATTTATTTTTGTGTGGATGATGGGTCTGATGATAACTACATATTGATATAAAATATTCACGGAATTTTATAAAATATGGGATAATTATGCGCATATCTTGAAAACAAAATAAATTTTGTTGATCCGTTTGAAAAAAAGAGAAAGTCTTAATGTTACTTCATTTATTTTAACATTCACTCCATCCGCATTTTTGCATCCGCTGCAGCGTAACACTTTTTTTTAACCATCTTTACTGCATCTCTTCTTGATGAATGGATTGCGACAGGTTTTTCTGAAAAAGGGATTGGCACATTTTTTTCTTCTCTTTTTCATACGATTTATTGTTTTTATACGTTATCATGGAAGGCCATCTTATCAATGATCATATTTTCATTAGTCACAAAATACATAAATATGCAACGCAATAATAAAGTATCGCAAAACAAAAACTTTTATTTACATTTGTGTTTTTGAGAACTCTTCAGTCATCCCATTGCATTGTCACTAGTGAAATAATGGACTCATTTTCACAACATCAAACTGTCAAAACTGAAACTCATACGCGCAGTTATACATACAAACAAAATATATACAAACGTTATACGTTCACTCTTCATCATCCTCTTGTACAAAATAAAATGTCATCATGATCATCATGATCATCGTCATCCAGTCAAGTACGCACTTTGCATTTTATTACGATGATGGTAGCGCGCATCCGACCAAATGCAGAGTGCACTCTCATAAATGAATATTAAAACAGCGTACGTNACCAAATGCAGAGTGCACTCTCATAAATGAATATTAAAACAGCGTACGTCCTACCGAGTATACACTCACGAAGAAGAAGAACAAGACGACGACGACGACAACCAACCTTGCCGGGAAGACTGACTGACTGGTGGTTGTAGTAGGTAGCCAGCTCACAACCACCACCACCACCATCACCACAGTAGTATATTTTTTTTGATGATATGTACTTTTTTTATAATATTTGCTCAGAAGCTGAATAAAAAAATGGTCTTAAACCACTCTTTTTAGCACTTTTTTCTTTTTTGATGCTTGAATAAAAAATATTTTATATAGAAGGCATATACATATCGTGACCATTTGTTTGGAGTATTTTTTTGTAATAGTGAAAAAAAAATTGAATGCTTATACCAAGTGGACTTGCTGCTGCTGGGAAAAAAACTCCGTTTACATGTAAATATATGTGCATAAATTAGAGAAACCGAGTTTTTATTAGCGCTATTATTTTATTATCGGACCATGGAACAAACAAAAAAAGGCATAGAACTATATTAAAAAAGTTTTTTTTATTTAAAAAAAACATGGACATGCCTAATAGACTTTTTATTTATTTTGCTGCTGCTGCTGCACTTGAATAAGTGAAATAATAAGAGCAACAACAAAATGCCACAGAGTGCACACACATATTCACGCTGTTATTATTGTAAATTCACTTTTTATTACAAAATGCGCACGTAATGACATGCACTCATGCACTACTAGACTCTAGGATTATCCAGATGAAAATTATCATCTTCTTTGAGTGGATAAAGAAGAAGGAGAAAAAAAGTTGTTCTTTTTTTTGCTTTTTGATCTATAATATATGCTTGTACGCATGTACGCAGCAGACAGCGCATTTTTACAATGACAGCAGCAGCGAAAGAGAGAGGATTTTTTTTGTTTCTTTTGCTTGTTTGTTCACAAGTATCACCAGCAGCAGCCAATACAGTGGCTCTAGCCATTTTGTGTGGAAGCGTAATGGTTAGCTGTAAAAGTACACCCTCTCGTCGTCGTTGTCGGCGGACAGTGAGAAAATGCCTGCCTACTAATAAGCAAATTACTACGCGTAAAGTGGTAGTATGCTTGTGGATATGCAGCGTGTAAGCTTATATGCGTCTGTCCAGAGTAAATGGAGCTTGAGCTCAAAATATAGAGAAAATTGAAGGATGATATTTTTTACATTTCATTTTATGCACGACATGCAATTTTTTTTTAAATATTAAAACTTCAAATGACATATTTTCTGGTTGGTGTTGACCTGAAAAACACCTGCAAAAATCTTTATTTTTTGCCGCGTCTGCATTACAAATAGTCAAATACACAAATCAACAAAGCTATATGACCACATTTTACCTGATCCGATCAAAAGTTTAGATAAGTCCACAAGACAATAGGAGAAAAAAAACTAGCCAGCTGATCTTGATGCAGTTTTTAACATTATTATACCCATCCTCGAAAAAAAAGCAGTACCACTTTATCACTCAAATCCTCTCAAGACTCTTCATATTTTACAAATTTTTAGAACGTATCGACGTAATCATAATGATCATCGCAATATCCTTTTACTCATCATCCCATCGCACTGTCCTCTCTGAACACAGAGAGAGATCCGATCAGCAGCAGCAGCAGCAGGAGTACCGCACATCACATAAATATACGCCTTGGTCAGTGGTCATCATCTCCATCCACCTTTCTTACCTTCTTTATTTTTTTCTTCATTGAAAAAAAATTGCTTATTGAATTTCATTTTATTGTTATTATTATTTTTTGCGCTCTTGCATTCAACAAAACAATGAGCTGCTCCTGCTGCAGCAAGCAAGCAAAAGCACCTACCAAAAAAACCAAACTTTTTTTTAACAAACAACAAAAAGCATCCCACAAGTTCATATAAATCACAATAAAAGTGTAAAGTGCACAGTTACGATACAATGGACTATTACCACTTTACCTTCATGTCCATCGGTTGTTGTTTGTGGTTAGTTTGTGAGTTGAGAGGTTGTTGTGTGTGTGTGTAAAAAAGAAGATGTGTATATTTTACCTTAAGTCAACTTGGTCGACTACTCTGTTGATACTACATACTATACACTGCTTGTATATAGACGATGAGCACACATGATATGCTAATAAAATACAAGTTAAACGTATTAAAAGAGTTATGTAGTGGTCAAGCATTATAAAAAGCTCCCTCTTAAAATTATAGGTATATTCACAAACCAGTGAAAAGAGCTTCATGATAATCAAACATACGACGAGTAGTTGGGTATCAAAACAACACAACAACAGCATGATATGCTGCTGCTGCTGCTGGTCAAGTTGAGAGAAGAAGAAAAAAAAATCAAGAATCAAGTCAAATTTTTTTTCTACAACATATCGTGATTTTGTCGACCCAGTCTTGTCTTCATTTTTCCCTTTTTATATTTTTTTCCTTTTTTTTATTCTTCACTCATCTTTTTCTTTCCTTTATATATACTACCTGTGTGACTGTGTGTGTATAGAAGCGAAATAAAGTGCAACAACTGTTGTATAGCAAAAAAAAATAATTATAAATTGTATCTCTCAGGTTAGTTATGTGTGTGTGTATAGTAGTCAAACCAAATATTTATCAATTTTTGTTACTTGTTTATATTCCTGGTTTTTTTTAAATGAGTAACATTGCAAGAATGGCGAAAAAGGTAGTTGGATGAGTAGGGGAAGAAAAATACACAATAATAAAAGTAATTTTTCAACAATCATAACTCTTTTGATGGATGAGTAGCTAGTCTGTAGCACCAACTACCATGATACAAGAAAAAACTTGCAAAGAGACTAGAATTCAACCGAATTCAATGTCCGCCAAAAAAAAAATCTGACAACCGTCCTTGCCGAGTATTTATCTTTGAATCATCATCATCATCATCAGGTTTTTAAAATATGATAATAAAAAAATTATTGAAAAGGGTATAAACTTGTAAGGCAGCCGAGTAGAGTTGATTTTTTTTCTTGGCTTGCAAAAAAGCAGAGCTGAAAGAAGAACGGAATTTTTGAATACCTTTTTTTATTTAAAAATGTTTTTTTTTCTCCTTCTTATCTGTCTCAATGGTCAGTAAATAAAATACCCTTTTATCTTTCTATTCTTTCACGATTTTCCCGCAGATAAGTATCGTTTTTTTATGTGTTGTTGCGTTTTGTTACACACGTTATAAATTTCAAAAATGCACGCATCACAACAAACAAAGTGAGAAGAGCACACGCTCCCACCTCATGAAATATCGATACTTTATTGTGATGTTTAGGAATCAACAGCTTCTTATGTGTTTTTTTATTTTGAGAGAAAAAAATGTTAAAAGTTTTAAAAAATTCCCACTTTCAATTTTTAATTTATTTGCTCAAATTACAAAATTGCAAAAAAAGCAACTTTTAAAAGAATTTTTTAAAAAGTCCGAAACTTGATAGCGTTATCTCAAGTAGCAGAAAACCTTTAAATTATTTTACCCGAACAAAACGAAAATATTCCGAAATCATTTAAAATATTTATTTATCGACAGGAAAAAAATGTAAGATTCTCAATCTAAATCCCTTTTTGACGAGCTACTGTGTAATAATCAAAACTTGTCGAGAGAAATTACAAGCTTAAGAGGAGGATCCATAGATTATCCATTTTTTTATTATTGTTATCCGCTACCACCGGTAAAATGAACTTTTTACGTCTTTCCCTTTTTTGGTGTGATAAAGGTTAAAAGGATAGGAAAACATTAAAAAAGCATTGACTGGAATCTCTTGATATTCACACAATTTCAACATGTCCGTATCTCTGTACAAGATTAATACATAATAATATTTAAAACATCTTCATATGTAGTAATTTTAAACCTTATCATTTAAAAGAAAATCATGTATTCACGAAAAAAAAGAAAATTTTCAGTTTTTTTCTGAATGATGATGGTGATTTGATTACGATTATCATGATAACTGCGCAGACCCTACTGAGAAAAACGAATTTGTTATGTATCAAAATAACATGGTATGCAACGTACACTCAATTTTGATTATAAAACCATGAAAAAGTATAAAATGCTCTTTGAAAGAATATATGATGCTGATGATGATGAGAAGTAAGCAGACAGGAGATGTTAAGTACTTAAGTTATTTTGTACGTAAACTGGTGTAAAACGAACGAGTTTTTTTTTCTAGCGCAGCAGCAGCAGCAAAAAGGGAATATTAGAGCTCTTTTTTTCGTACTAGATTATTAGTTTGGTTTGGTGTGTATAAACAAAAGACAAGAAGTGTTGAGCCTTTTTTTGTTGCTGCTGCTGTTGTACTTGGTCAGGCAGCTCTAGTCTTCTTCTTGTTCCGTTTTTTAATGATGAGCAAGGATGCTTATTTTTCATACGTGCTCTTCTTCAACAACAACAATTTACATACAAAAAAATACTCACTGCACACAAAGAAAAGCTACAAAAAATTGTCTGCGTGTCTATTTTAACTTTGTAGTGCATAACATAATGTGTATACAATGTAATATCTACGGCTATGAAGAAAAAGAAAAAAATGATAATAATAACAAAGTACAATAGAAAGACTGTAATTTGTTGCGTAATTTAATTGAGACCTATAAAAACCTCTCTTCTCTCTCTCTCTGCTCACCACTATCTTCCGTCGATAATAACGTAAAGGGTTGGTAATAATGGGCACGATGATGATGATGATGATCATTGGTGGTGATGCTGGTTAGTTTCAAAAGAGCATTATAAAAAAATTAACGAAGAGCTGTTTTTTCTTTCTGGAAGTTGAGGAAAAATTCCCATGCTGCTTGTTTTTTTTTGTTATGAAAATAGGGAAAATTTGACTAAATTGAGTATTACGTGCGCTCACAGTTGAATAAAATGCATAACATAAAAAATATCATTAAAATGTGGCTAATTTTCTCCAACAAAACATTTGCGCTATTTTGTAGAGCTATATTACTTATTACACTACAAAGTAAGTGCTTTTGAGTCTTTTTTCGGTAAAAAAGAAAATATATATATCATGTATAATCGGTCAAGTGAATAACCTTTATGTTTGCATTGCATGAGAGAGAGAGAGAGAGAGTACTACCACCACCCTAACGAAAAATTGACTCACGCTTCAGTGTTCATTTTCTTGGAACTCCACCACCATACTCTCTTCCACACAACAATAATAATAAGCGTCTCTCTCTATACTCTCGGCTACACAAAGTCTGTGATAATCTTGGAAAAAAATAGTGGGATGATTACTGGGCTGCTTGTCGTAAATAATTATTATTTTAAGATTGTATATCACGCAATGTTCATTTTCTCTGGCTTGCAAGCACATTATGCACACCAAACTAACAAACATGACGTTTTTATTAAAAGGACATGAAGAATGAGAGAGAAAAAGTTTTAAATTGTTAAAAATAAGAGTGTGTGCTTTCGTATGCCCAAATGCCCATGTTCATTTTTGCTCTGTTTATTATAAAATTGTGCAAAATCTGCTAGATTTTAAATCTATTCATTTTTTATGTTTTTACAACAAAACTAAATTGAACGATAGGTTAACTTATTTGTAAATATTAAATATTATTTGTGCATAAATAAAAATATTGAAAACGAACCATTTTGCATTTCCAAGATCAAGATCAGAGAGGATAGATTTTGATTACGTGTATATCAACGCCATTAGCGATCAAGTCATCATGATTATTATTACGTTTATAAAAGGGTCACGATTTTTCCCTCTTTGCTTTGATATTATTATAATAAAAGTTGTTTTTTCAGTCTGTCAGGTTTAGAATAAAAATGTACACACAAACGTTAGTAGAGTAGAAATATGCTGTAAAATATTAATAACGCGATAATAGTCTCTTCCTTTTTCTACACCACTTTTGTTATGTTGCACGAGGGAAAAGGCTAATCAAGCCACGCACACACTTACGTTTGTACATTGTAGCGTTACGAAAGACGACGGAGGAAAAGCAAACATTTTTGTTGAGGATAATTTTTTAATAACATAATGTCAGGGGGTTACATGTGTTAGATGTTGAGTATTTACCGATTTTTTTATAATGCCCAGTGTGCCCACCGTGAAGGGCTAATAGCGAGCGACACAGGAACTCTGTAATAAAAAAAATTTGGATTTTTTTTCTTCTGTAAAGTATATTGGTAAAAAAAGTCTTTAAGAAGAGAGTTTGACTGGTTGATAGCGAGGAAGTGTATTTTTTATAGTAATGTACGTTATAAAATAAATTGCAACCTGTCATGTTGAATTAAACTTGATTTCTGTTTATAAATTAACTTTTGACTGGGCATTATGAATGCTAAAAAGAAACACTCTTTGCTGCACTTGTCATGCAATCTTTTATAATTGCAATCCGTTAGTTTTTGCAAAAATCAAACACCTCTGTGCATACTATATATCGTTCATTGACAAGCTACCTATATTGCTCCTCCTTTCTACTCAGCAGCAGCAGATCACAAACTAAAAACAAAAGCATCCCATCTGACAACTGCCCAGCATCTCTCAAATTCATTACGACTTTTTGGTCATCTCAGCATCAATCGAGCATCATCTCACGCAGTGAATTTTTTTTTATCCCGTGATGTCAACATGACAAACATGAAATTGTACAAAAAGTACAACAAAATGCAAAATCATTTTTCCCTTCATCCCAGCAGTTAGTACTTGTTCAAAAAATAAAAAATTATTAAAAAACAACAAGTAGCATTAAACGATTACACGCAATGTAGTATATTTTTAAACCAAAGGAAAATTTACGAGAGTGTGTCTTGTACAAAAAGTTTTTCAAGTTGTAAGACAAGAAGTCACAAGGATTCTTTTGACAATTGGATCTGCATGGGTTTTTAAAGCGAGTATAATAAGTCAAAAGCATCCCATCTGACAACTGCCCAGCATCTCTCAAATTCATTACGACTTTTTGGTCATCTCAGCATCGATCGAGCATCATCTCACGCAGTGAAGTTTTTTTTATCCCGTGATGTCAACATGACAAACACGAAATTGTACAAAAAGTACAATAAAATGCAAAATCATTTTTCCCTTCATCCCAGCAGTTAGTACTTGTTCAAATAAAATAAAAAATTATTAAAAAACGACAAGTAGCATAAAACGATTACACGCAATGTAGTATATTTTTAAACCAAAGGAAAATTTACGAGAGTGTGTCTTGTATAAAAAGTTTTTTCAAGTTGTAAGACAAGAAGTCACAAGGATTCTTTTGACAATTGGATCTGCATGGGTTTTTAAAGCGAGTATAATAAGTGCACTCCTTTATTTATTAGGGTAGTAGCAATAATCAAGTTTATTTAAAAAAAAAGAGCCCAGCGGAGATGAGTATACTTGTTGTTTTGGATGCACACAAACGACTACTCATCATCAGAGATCACTGCTGTGAACATAATCCAAAAAGACAAATCTTTAAGCTTCCACCAAACAAAACTTTTTATTCTGCGCAAATTATAAATAAAACAGTAACACTCTCTACGAATTTGTTGTGAACATTGTATAGCATCCCCATAAATATGACACATCATGATCATCACTCGCCTTGTATGTCCACACAACAAAAGAGATTCATAACTCAGCAAACCTCTCACCACACAACATTATACACAATGTAAAACCAACTCTTTTTGGTCATTTTTTTATTTATTTAATCTACCCATCATTTAGCAGCGTATCATCATAATAATCATGATGTTAAGATGATGCTCGTTGATAAAAAAAATGCGCCAACGAAAAGGTCACCCCATAACCCTAAAGTGTTTCGGGGTCAACAAGTGGGAGTCCGTGTACTATACCAAAAGTGTATAGTATCAAGCACCAACACTACCATCACCACAACAACAACAACGACTGAGATTGTCACGAGAGAGTGTTTTATTGTACACACAAAGCTTAATGTTTTTTATTGTTTCCCTTTTGAATTTTTTTTTCATTCTTCAAACTACAAATTGTCTTAGCAACATGACATTGTCTGTTAAGCGTTATGTATGTAATGTGTGTAGAGAGAGGACTTTTTGAGCAGGTAGACACACACACAACAAAACAACACACAACAATGACATTTCATATTAAATACATTTTTATAAGAGAAAAATGTTGTCGTTTTGAGAATAATCGTCATGTTGTTCATTCATGACGGTCAAACTTGCAATATCACACATTTCATGCATATTTTCAGCAGCAGCTAAAAGCATTTGAGAAAAAACGACCTACGTAATAAAGCGTTCTTTTTGTAGTACTCGTTGCCGTAAAGCATATATTTTTGCTACAAAAGCAGTTAAAAAAGTAAAAAAAAAGATGACAGAAAGATATGAGCATCATCATCGCAGAAAAAAAGTTTTGTTGCTATTTTATTAACATTATTAACTTATCACAGAGAAGAACGTTATAAACCAAGTGCACAAGGAGTTTTAAAACATCTCAGTTTAATTTCGTGTAAAAAAGCCACGTTATATTTGACAGGAGACACACAAAACAACGACGCGTTTATACGGTA
>JAITYZ010003363.1:0-13401 GCA_027744595.1 Paronellides praefectus | reverse complement strand
TTTTTATTCACACACTGGAAAATGGGAAAAATTGCAAAGTAATAGCAATAACACAATGTGTTACAAAAAATGCATTTAGACAAATGTGCACGTTTTGTATGTGACAAGAAGCTGAAATATAGTGTGATGTAACTGTGTCTTGTCTTGTATTTTATTAATTTTGTCAGTCAAGCTGTCAGGATACATTCATTTACCTACAACCTAGATGGATAAAAGAAATGCCTGTGAAGTTTTGGATGATTCCTTTCATGTTGTTATTATATACATGTTTTAATTTTGCGCAGATGAATATAAAACAATCCATTACTTTCACATTTATTTGGAACTTTAGCTACGAACTGGTTTGAAATACCTAGAAAAAAGCAGCTGGGTCATGAGGTACCTAAAGAAACATATCTCATGAAGCATCTGCGGAAACAGACGGAGTATTGTTTTACGATCACAACGAATAATGTTTCGTTAAAGAAGAAAAAAAACTTTTGCTGAAGAGAAAGAAAAAGTTTACAAGTTTTGCAAAGAAACTAAAAGAGAGAAAAATAGGGTTGAAGGTCGGACATTTCCCTCATATAAGCGACGACGCAGAAAGACGTGCTTTACAGTTCGAGCTCAGGGTGGGTAGTGGAATTAAATGAACGGTGAACTGTGCTGCTACTGTGCATGTTAAAGGGTTTCTTGGCTCATTGTCCTCTCAGCTCACTTTCACTTTTCACACGCGCGCTCTCTCTAAAATAATAATTTATCTATCAAAACGAGTTATCCAAGTAATATGTCAGACAATTTATTACACAAATCAATTACATATTTTCCGTGTCATGTCATATTTAAACTGAGCCAAATAATAAATCGTACTTTGGCAAGGATCTATCTACTTTTAAATAAAATGAAAAAATTCTTCCTCGCATTGTGTTCAAACTTGATTTGATGTTTCATCAAATTCATAATAAAATACATGCATATTATTGTTCCTTTAATTAAAATATCTTCAGCACTACCCAACAAAGATATATATTACGGTTTTCCTGTTTGAAATACATGTGAAAGTGCATTCACCTGATGAACATGTATGTAGTATCTGCCCACCCGTTTTCTCATTTCCTGCATTCAACGATGCAGTATAAGGTATAACGTGTAGAAATTGTACGTAAGTTGTGTGGTCAAAGCGTAACCCAACCGGATCTATATTTTCACCACTTACTTAAACTATTACCTTCTGCACTTTACAGAGAAAAAGGGAAATGAGCAAGAAAAAAGCATTTTCATGATAGTGTATAAATATATTATTGTAATATCCTGGAATGTGTGCATGCAGTCACACTTCACAGTCTCGTTTTATTGCATACTGTAGTCCATTCACGGAAATTTAATACACTAAATATATGTTTTTAAATCTTCAGCATTATGCAAAGTTTCTCCGGTGAAAGCGACATCAAAGACTTGGGGTAGCCCAAGCAAAAAAGAAGATAATGTAAACTCGGTCGGATGTATGTAATATACATGGAAATATGTTTCAAAACAAGTGTAGGGATCTGCATTGTGCAAAATTGCAAGTAAGCGTGTACAGCATCCAATGATTGTGCACTTTGTGTAAATGCAAGTATCACAAACTCCTACAAGTATCCGAAAGGTAAAGAACTGTGCAGATCTGTTTTAACGAGAATGTTTGCCAGCAATTTGAAACTTCTTTCAGTTTCTTTTCATTCGTCGTTGGTTTAAAGGAGTTTACCCTCTTATTTTTTTACAGTTCTGTTTATTTTTTAACCAATGAGTTTACATACGGAACAAGCAATGACATGGTATACCTATGATATATATGTTAATTAAGCGAATATTAAAAGCATGCTTTGCTTGACAATTAATATAATTTCGCATGTTAATTTCGAGTTATCTTTCCAGCTACCTGACTTTATCCATGGACGAGTCGGATATTCCAATTTTTATTCCATGAAAGCAACGAAAAACTCAATGTTTTCACCGCCAACATTGCAAAATGGATGCCAGTTCACAATGTATAAAATATAAAATTTGCAAATCCGTTCTACTTCATTGAACCTCGGGCACTTCACTGCATTGCTTTTAGTTAATATTGAACAATACTTGACATGTACATGAAATATTAGCCTTTTGCAATCACATCGGTTTAATAAACTCGGATAAAATAATTTTTATTTACTCCATGTATTAAAGCCACACACCATTATACTTACGAACTTATGTACCATCTACTTTATTAATACCTATTAATATAGTACACTATTTCATCCGGTATTCGATACAATAAGTTGTGTTACATAAATTCAACCCTTTTTGCAGGATTATGAATGTACATTATTAATAAACTGGGTATAAAAGAAGTGCGACAAAAAATCTCTTTCTGCGTCCCCTTCTCCCAAACCACAGTCTGCAACAGTACAGTATAATATAATAAGTCATATCTTAAATAGTTATCAAATAAATCAATTTCTAGTCAAGCGTTTTGGAAAAACTTTCTCTTTCAATAATGTAACTTGTGTTTCAACACAAGATTCTTCTTTACTGCTTCTATGAAGGTGGTGGTAGTGGTACTGAGCCAGTATTTTTTTATTTCAGCTCGTCCATGTCTAAAAAAACTATCTACTGCTGTCTTATCATATCCACACGGTAAATTCTAAAATAAATGCTTTATATATGAGATTCCCACTGTTACAACTTTTGCAGGAAATGTCTTGCCATTTTCATGGAAAGTGATTTTCTTGTTACTTTTTTGAAACATTCTCTTCTGTATATTTGCAAAAGCATTGTGCAGCAATAATAATAATAATAATAAATATAATAATTGTCTTGTATACCATGTCCCGGAATATATTTTTTTATACTATAGCATCATCGTCAATTTTAGCACAGAAAACTTTTTTTTACTGACTACATTTTGAAAGAGAGTTATATTGAGTCATATTTTCCATTTTATACAGCAATATCCATCTAATGCGATAACAGTGCCGAACTCGTGAGAATTTTTCTTACAGTTATGGCTTCTTGTTTGCTTTCCTTTTTTTCTCTGTTAAGCAGGGATTTATTGAGGTAGGAAATGGTCACTAGAAGTAGCTCAAGCACACTCAATCACGAGTATAAGGAAGGAATCTTTAGGATGATATGGTTTGGCTGTATACATAAAAACGTAAAGTATTACATTTGTCGACCCATGCCAAAACGATGGCATCGTCATCACATGCAATGAACATATTATAGACAACGCAAAGTTTGAAAAAAAATATAAAGAGAAAAGTAAGTAAAGTAAAAAGTCAGTTTCATAATATTTTGGCATCATGTTTAGCAATCCAAGAAAAAAAACAGTTTAGTGATAAGAAGAATAAGAAGACCAGCAGCGGTGAAAGTTTTTTATTCGGTGAAAGCGACACAATGGCTTATAATAATAACAAGTAATCTGCTGTGACTGGCCGGTGATATTACATAATAATAATATTATTATAACCAACACAGCAGTAGCAGTAAAAAGAACGCTGTTGGTGGCTGTACAGACAGAGCAAGTGCCCATATTGCACAATGTACACGTGTACAAGATCATATCTATATTTTAGGTACTGGATTGCCCGCATGTGTGCATCATATTATCAAACCACCATATCGCCGCCGCCGCCACCGCCAGTAGACCAAAGAGACCACTTCAACTACCAACAACACTGCGAGCATATGATTTTTTTAAGTGAGCCATTTACTCAAAAAGATATATCAAATAAGTATATAAACAAGAAACCCAAAGCACAATCTTATTCACTTTGTGGTAAATACATGCTTAACTTGAGAAAGATATTTTGAACAAAAATGCATGTAGGGGCCCACATGAATATATAGGTTCATAGTTCACAGCGGTGGTAGTAATGTGTGTGTGTGCAGTGCTTTCTTAGTGAAAGCAGAGAGAGTAAATACATTACATTATGTCATCCCCGCTACCAAAAGACATAAAGTAGTTGAAAAGAAGAAATAAAAAATGTCTTTCTTGCATCGCATCACATACAGCGCGCAGCAGAAGATATAAAGAAAAGAATAAAAAGGAATTTAGGGACATGACCTGGGTTACATTTTTGTGAAGGTAGTAGTAGCAGTAACTTGGTTGGTGGTGGTGGTGGTACCCCATTCTTCGTAAAGAAAGATACAAGTACTGACAACTATTTATGACGCATGGCCAGCGATTTTGCACTTGAGAAAGGAGCAAACAGAGCGGAGTAGATAAGGGATGCGGACGTGTGTAAGACATTATTATTATACCCTTTGCAGAGATTGTTGCATTATATTTATTATTATTGAGGTGGTGGTATGGCGGTATGTGTGTTGGTAGCAGCATGATACTTGCAGACTTTTTTGAAACTTTGTTGGTGTCTATGCAAAAATGTCTGTTGCATGTCTTAATGTTTTTATCTACAATCAGAAAACACTTATTTTTTGTACCTTTTCCAGTTTTTGAGTACCTTTCTGTTTTTAGAAAAAAAAAATTTGCAATAAAAAATAAAAACTTTTGTTTGTAAAATGTATATACATTGTAAAATGTCTAAGTTATATAAAAAAAAATCAACATTTGTTAAAGGCAATCAGAAGAAAACTTATGATGTTACTGGTGCTAACTGATACTCACACAAAAGCACTTATAAAAGTCATTTATTTTTGGTCCGTTACCTTTTTTTCTTCTTCTGATAATATATTTTTTTGCTGATAAGTGACGCAGTTTATCTTTTAAAAATTGCAATTGAAGAGCAATTGTCATTTGAAGAAAATAAGCGAAAAGGGGCTTTTCCTTTTGACATTATTTTCTGTTTCCTTTTGTATAACTGCTTTGTTTGAAAACTTGCTCCCTTTTCCTTTAAGATTTTCTGGGGATAAAAGCAGCAGTTCACAGAGAGAAGAGGAGAAGGAGGTGTGTGTGTACTATTCACCAACAAAGGAAGACAATGAATCGTTAAAACTTACACGGCTGTAGTCACATTTACCATACAAAATGACTCCAGTGGGGAATCTGAAGAGCCAAATTTTTTGCCCATAAACATCACGTTGCTTCAAGGATTGTGTCGAGACCAATAATATTACATTTTTTTGCTAAAAAAATAAGAAAGGAAAAAAACTACCCAGCTGAGCTGTGAGTGGAAGAAAGGTTTTGCCAATGTGTAATATCATAACAGCAGTAATAGCAACGATATAGCAGCTCTAATTTTTTCTAAGAATGACTTCTCTCTTTTCTCTTCTTTCATTTTTTCCGCAATTTTTCAAGATGAAAATGGAAGCATTATCCTTTAGCCCAACCCTTTCATTTCGAGCAATTCACTCTAATAGTTTGTGATGATATGCAGCGGTGCATTATTATTGGTGGTAGAAAGAGAGCGTGTTCCTGATCAAGTTCCATTTCATTTCCTCAAAAACTGTCCTATGTCAGGAAATATGAAAGAACACACAATAAATTTCTCTTCCTCTTATAATGACATCAGAAAAGAGGAAAAGGATATATTTATTTTTTTGTGGTATGGATTTGGTATGTGTCTCGGATTCTCCTGCCTGTCTCTCTCTCTCTCTCTTGCTTTCTCTGCTGTTTTTGATGAAGGATTTTGTGCCAAAACTCGTGTTGTTGACATGTTCAACGGGATTTTATACAGCTCCTAAAATAGGTTTATTGTATGCCATGCAAGTTGGTGGATATATATATATGTGCTGCAATAAAGAGTAGTGATTTTATTATGACAACTGACTGCAACTATTAAACTTAAATTGGCAATGAAAGCAGTTTAACATGGTATAGGTATATATTATTATAGGAGGCACACTCGCTAGTAAAAAAGATGCTTCCACTATGTAGGATCAAAGGGTAACGTGAGATCAAATACCGGAAAACAATGAAATGCGTTGCACAAAAAAAGAGTTTTCTTGTAGGAGTACCTCATGTGCAAAACGAAGTTGACTGGGTTAAATATGGCAATGTTGTGCTTTGAACTTCTTTTGATGAAATCAAATTATATATTTCTTCTAGGAAATCATTTCTGGATCGTTATGCCGTAAGTTTTAACTATGCATACTATTATATTTTGACCGTATTTACTTAGCTAAGTTCATATGGTACAAGTCGCAGAACTCTTAAATGATCCACCTGAAGAAATTGTTTAAATTTACAAAATATATATTTAAACCATACGTCGTCTTTGTATAACAATTATATTAAGGAAAACTTTCTTTGTTTGTTTACTTTGGCATTTCCAGGAATAATAATATGCTCATAAACCAACGTTTGAAGGAAGCACGTGCCCAATTATTTTTTACAGTTTAGTGGTAATATTATAACAATAACAAAAATTGGGAAAGCATTTCCTTATATCCCAACAGCCTATAAAATTATTGTTACTTGTAAAAAACCGAAGTAATTATTGGTGGAAATATTGGTCCTATCTTAAAGTTATTTGTATTGCAAAATTGCAAACCAAATATGCATATTATTTATACGAGAGAACACACATGCACAAAGTATACCTAATTTGACCTAATCCATCCGTCAATACGAAACAAAATGTTGAGTTGGAGCTGCCACAAAACATTTTTTGACAATTGCATTGCATTGTAACATTTTCAATCCACTTCGCTGCAACATTACAATAACAGTTTGTTGTTGTAATCCTGTCAGAGATAAAACTACCGAAAAAGCAGATATCGTGTACTAACTAACCTCATTCGCTAATTTTTTCAGAATCCGGGTCAGTGATCATAGTCATTCTATTGCTATTGCAGTATACATACATGACACGTTTTTATGTGTGAATACATATGCTTTTTATATATCTACAAAGGTATATATGTGTACATTCATCAAGAATGATAGAATGTATGTAATGAAATGAGGTTAGAAAGGAAGCATGAATTGGCCATAAAAAGTCGCCGAGAAAAAAACAGAATCATTTAGGCATTCAAATGGCGTTGCTGCGTTCACTTTTTTTCATCTGGCAAAACTTGATGAAATGTTGCGCCATATATATACATAATATGCATACAGAAAGGAATGTGTTCCAACAGGAAATGTTAGAAAACTAGGGGAAAAGTTAATGACAACTGTTTCTGTCATTATGGTTCATTTTTACTTAAAGTTGTGGCTTTCTAAAATGGTCATAACCATTCATGTGATGAGGAGAAAGCCACATAATCGCTTCTCTTAACTTAAAGTTTTCCTAATTTTTTCCTGAAATATGCAGACTACGCAACATTTTCATGCATGCACTATTACGTAGGTATAAACATAAAGCATGTAGGCATAGCTAATAGCTAGTTTATCACAACAGCATGCATTTCATTGCATTATTGCACAACCACAGACCAAGTTATTATTATAGTCGAGCTGTTTGTGAATTTGAAATCCCGAATGCTCAAACTTCTAACCAATGTAATAATGCATTGAGCTCATTTAAACCTCCAAATAGACTTTACAGATTACTAGATTGGTGAAAGATATATAGCGTTTAAATTGTGTGCATCATTATTACTGGCATAAACATGCCGACGTGATGTATAGGTACGTATTATACTACTTGGGGAAAATGTAGTATTGAATCGACAAGTTTTTTCAGTTTCCAACTTTTACATGAGCTTTTGATATTTACGATATGTTTTCGTTTCCCTGTGAAATAGATCGGCATAATTTTTCAAAGTAATTTAATAAAATGACGGGTGAGGTTATATTTCACAAAGGAAAATAATAACACATGGGTATATTTTTTCTTAAAATGAGAAACCTTGCTTTGTACATGCCTACCTACATACCTACCTCTTCTTTGTATGCTTGCATTAGTTGCATAAGCCTATTAATCTCAATCCTACATATTCCACCTATATTATTATTATTATTATTAATCTCTCTTCGTCATCTTCGTATTTTTTATAAGGTAGGATATTAGGAAGGAGTTAATCCAGCCACGTTGATAGCAACAAGATGGTTTTCATTTTTCGCGTATAATAAATTATTCCTCTTGAGTCGGTTAAAGTGTGAGCAGTGGTTGGTTCAACTTTTTTTTAGAGGGAATCAGAGAAAAGAGCGGCTGCTTTTGACACAGTCATAAATCATTTTATAACTCGTAAAATGTTGTGTAAATTGGAGAAGTTATGAGGAGGAGAGAGGAAACAGTTGATGATGAGACGAGAGTGTGCCAAGGAGGGTTTTCTATAGTAAATCTCAGCACTATTGCACGTAGTTGCATTTTACCGAGATGAGCACAAAAAAATAACATGGAAAACATGAGTTACTGCACATGTTTGTAAGTAAGCAGCAGAATGAGTTGCTTTTTATTATGGATGGGGCATAAATATGTATGTTTGAAAGCGTTTGTATGATCCTTGTTTTGGTAGTCGGTGTTTTTGAAAAAAAATGTCACCAAGATTAAACTGAACTTTAAAAATTTCCGGCATGCTAATATGCTTATGTTTCTACGACATGCTACTTAAATGAAACTAAAAGCCGCCTCATCTATTTTAAACATTGAGAAAAAACTAAAAAGTCGTAACATTTTCAATTTGTAACAGATACAACAGGTCATGAACCATGGCGGATGATCACTTTACTTCTTCTTCACCGTATTATGGATGGGGCATAAATATGTATGTTTGAAAGCGTTTGTATGATCCTTGTTTTGGTAGTCGGTGTTTTTGAAAAAAATGTCACCAAGATTAAACTGAAGTTTAAAAATTTCCGGCATGATAATATGCTTATGTATGTTTCTACGACATGCTACTTAAATGAAACTAAAAGCCGCCTCATCTAATTTAAACATTGAGAAAAAACTAAAAAGTCGTAACATTTTCAATTTGTAACAGATACAACAGGTCATGAACCATGGCGGATGATCACTTTACTTCTTCTTCACCGTACCTTGAGTTGGATGATTTGGGGCTTCCTGAAAATTCCTCCCATCATCATCATCATCTAGCCTCAAAGTTCCTTGGGGCAAATGTATCCTCCAACAACCTGATTCCGGATTCACTAGTGTCAAACATGAGTCTTGGCAGCTCCAACGAGTCCATATCTTACCATCAGCAACCGTACGACATCTGGAAAAACTTTCTTCCATCAGCAGCAGCTCTCATATCAAATTCTGCCACAGCAGTCGTTTCAGCAGCAGCGTCAGCTTCCCCACCTTTGTTCACCACTCCGAAAATCCCAGATCAGCTTTTCCATCCCGATGAAAGCATAAATGAGACTGGTACCAACAGTGGGAGCAGCAGCATAATATTGTCCCATTCCCAACCAGTTTTCCCATCTATAGCAGCCAACTCCATTTTCATGGAACAAATCCCTAACAGTAGTACAGGCTCTCGTTTATCCTCCACCTTGTCGGTTAACTCCGGCAACCCATCCTCAGTTTTGCTAAACTCGATCTCTGCTGTTGCGACTTCCACTGGTGGATACTGGGACTCTGTAGTCAACTCAACTTTGGGAGATACAACCTCTCCCGCCGCCAACATTGATGGCGTCACCGACTTGGATTACGAATTTTATCCGGAAGATGAGCTCCGTGTCTCTTTGGGACTGGCCATAGTATTTTGTCTTTTGTACGGACTCGTTTTCGTCGTTGGCATCATTGGAAACTCCTTTGTTGTCGCGGTGGTTTTCCGCTCCCCAAGGATGATGAACACCCTAATTGCCAACATTTATTCAGGTAAGTCATTTTAATAAATTATTAGATTATCAACTTTTAAAAAAAATTAGGAGCAACACATTTTCTATTCATACATTTCACATTTCTTTCCGATTTTGATTACAAATAGCATGAATACTGCGAATTACATTGTCGGTTTTATATAAAAAATGTCTCGTGTGGTGTAAGTAAGCCAAAGTATGTAAAAGTAGATTTCCAGTTCCATTTGGGAAATGGGTGCCCCAACTTCAAATTCTGGTAATATATTGGTTTCTCCAGTCATTAAAGTATCAGCAACTGCCAAATAAAATAAATCTCTAGAGTTCCTACTACAACAGCAGGGCTGTATGGAAGTACATTATGTGAGTTCATACTAAACACAAACACACACACAAACAAACTTTCAAGTATTCACCAGTCATTTTCGTTTATTCCGTTCCATACCACTTGAGCAACACGATCCATTCCTTAATACACAGCTAAACATCTTCCTATTCCATCCTCCTTTGGGTCTATAACTACAACTTCTCCGAAGCAAAGTTTCACAATGCCCATCTTCTGAAACTAGACATGACGCAATGGGAAAGCAAGTTTTTTTGTATGGAATTTTATGTACCTATATGCGTGGCTGAGTAAAAGGAAAAAGGACATGGAGAGCTCATGAATACAAGCTAATAATATGTAATGTAACCAGAGAACTTTTTTGTGTATACTTTTTTTGCTACTAAACAATTTCCTTTTTTCAATCCTACAATAAAAATGCCACTCTGCAGGTAATAACTTGGATAGCACAAACACAAGCCTTTACATAGAAATTGCGTGATTTATGAATAAGTTATCTGAATCAGAGTAGTATAGTGTGTAATTATAATAACCAATATTAATTTCATATGATAGTATGATAGAATATTTATATTGCACTACCTAATAAACAATTTTCTGTTTTTAGTTTCGGGACATGATTTTTATTTAATAAATCAGCCAAAAAATCTATAATTTAATATTATCATAAAGAAAGGGATATAATAATAATGTAATGATGCATGTGTCGTGTGTTCTTATTCCACTACATAGACAACATATTATTATATGTATAGCCTCTCCTTTTGCACAAGAAAAAATATTAGGAAAATATTTCATCTGAATGAATCTTGTAACCCCATATCTAACGTAATATTACATTGTATATCATCGCATCCTTATCATTACCATCATTGCATTCACTAATGCTACTTTATATGATCAAGCTTAGTGGTATTGAGTTGAGTATAACAAATGACTACTCATCGGAACAAGTCATTGCAAAGGCTATTTTTATTTTTTTTCTGACAGTAAATCTGCAATTGTGTACTGAAATGTTATGTATGTGTACAAGGTATTATTATTACAATGTTTGTATGTGGGTGGGTGTAATATTGTAGCTTTTTGGTTGTAAGTTATACTTTCTCCAGCAGGGAAGCAAGTGTATCTTACATACATTACTATTGACAAAATGAAGCCGTCTGGTTCTCATTTATAGCTTTCTTTTCTACTTTTTCTTCCTTTCGAAAGTTTTAGTTTGCGGAAATAAAGAATATCTTCTGTTGTGTTATACTTTCTCCAGCAGGGAAGCAAGTGTATCTTACATACATTACTTTTGACAAAATGAAGCCGTCTGGTTCTCATTTATAGCCTTCTTTTCTACTTTTTCTTCCTTTCGAAAGTTTTAGTTTGCGGAAATAAAGAATATCTTCTGTTGAGGATGAGCAAGAAACTTTGCCGTAACAAAATTCGGATGTGGAGTTTGGACGAGTTATTGTCGATAAAGGAGGTATAGTAGTACTTGCGAGTAAATACCCGGCAAATAATAAATAGTTCAAAGGGTAACGCATTATGGTGCTACTACTCTGGTAGTGAAGTCAGCAAGTAAAGTAGATTGGATATTATTATTACATCCATTGCAGAGGAGTGACTACTTCCGTGGAGAAAGAAAAAGTATAGCAAATGCTCCTAGTACGATTTGGAAAACGCTCGTTTTATAATAACAGCGGGTGTATTCTTTTTAGATAGAGGCTGCCAACCAACCCCCTTTTTATGCTTATCTAACTCATAAGGGAGGGATAAGGAACACATAACTATAGTGCCGTTATATGATACTGCTGGTTTTCTGGTTTCCCTTCTGACTATTATATTAGGACATTTATTATTCACCACGGCAAGGCGCAGTAAATGATAGTGAATTTAGTGTTCTGATACAAAAAAAAAGAACTTGTTGGAAATTGGAAACTTGAAAAACATTATCATTGGAGATTTAAATCTAGAAACTTGATCTAGGTACATAAATATTCGTAATTTGTACATTTATCGTACGTATTTACATTAGAAACCTTCCCAAGTTTTTGTCAACTAGCGGAAATATTATTTTAAATACAAGGAATTTAGAATAATTGTCACAAAGTGGACAGTAACACATACCAAGCCAATATATTTTGTGGTATGGCTCATATCATATTAGAAAGTATTTTTTTAGGATTACATTCCTTTTAAATCCGGAGGGATCAAGGGTAGGTGAAAAAATTCGGGTTATGTATTCATAAAATGTGAAATTGCACAAATAAGCACGAACTGCAGGTACTCGAATGGATCTGTCTTACAGCTTGTGTTTTAACTACAAATCAAATGTTTTAAAGGCGTCCTAAAGTTCCATTTCACACTCAGACAGACGTACGATGAATGATCGGACATTGACATCCTCAATAAAATAGCTATTGTCCATAGTTCCTCCCTGATTTTTTTGGTGAAATGTGGAGTCTAATAATAAGACTGGTTGCAGTAACTATTTTAGGATTACATTCACTTTAAAACAGGAGGGATCAAAGTGTATGTAGGTGAAAAAATTCGGGTTATTTACCTAATCACAAAATTTGAAATTGTAACGAAGACAAATAAGCACGAAGCACGTATTTGTTTTGGATCTATGTTACAAATAATCTTTCAACAACAGATAAAATGTTATAAAGGCGTCTTAAAGTTCCATTTCACACTCGGACAGACGTACGATGAATGATCGGATATTGACATCCTTAATAAAATAGCTATTGTCCATAGTTCCTCCCTGATTTTTCTGGTGAAATGTGGAGTCTAATAATAAGACTGGTTGCAGTAACAGTCTGACAAGAGGACGGGAGGAGTTTTGAACGACCAACACTAAATGTTTTTGTCCCCAGACTATAGTCCACACTGAAATGTGGTCAAGGGTGATTACCACTTTGTCGAAAAAGTTTATATGTACATTAGGTACATACATTTATAGCCACCTATATATATTTCATAAAATATATCCAGTATATATCCAGAACTTTTGGGGTGAAAAAAAAGTTTATGTTTTTAGTAAAAAAAACCATCGTCAAATCGGTAGTCAACACTGAACTCTCATTATTATACCCACACTCAATGCATTATAGTGAGTGCTTGATAATGTGTGTCCATATTATGTACAGTAATTTCATGGAACAGAATTTATGTAGTCATCCATGAAGATTCCATTAAATGTAATACATGTTGGGTTGAGGGGTAATGACTAATGACACAAAAGACAAAAAAAATGTTCATGTCATATATCTTTTCAAAACTGCAATACACACGCTTTCAAACTCGTATGCACATCAAAAGAAGTAAAAATGTGTCCATTTGGTATATATGTAAAAAAAAGGCCGATATACATGCACTATTTCCCAAAGTATACCAACTGTATTTTTGATAGATGGAATCCAAA
>JAITYZ010003362.1:0-11145 GCA_027744595.1 Paronellides praefectus | reverse complement strand
ATGTTAGGATGCTTTTTAAAACACCTTTCATTTTAAAAAGTTTACTGAGGAGAAAGTAATCATGGTAGTACTTGGGTTAAAAACTCAACCCCCTTTGATTATTCCCTGGAAATAGATGAAAGGCAGTTTCAAATCTCTACGGTTTTAAAGAGTTTTCGTTTTTCTTTACACTATTTATACGTCAACTTATTGCAATACACTTGTGTAAATTTATATTATATAGTTCACACAAATTACAAGTACGGAAAAGAATATCAGCCTACTATATAACTTCCCATATTCAAACTTTCACCCCACAACACCCTACCTTCCAAATTGAGCACAGAAAATTAACTTTTTCCCAAAATGAGCTGCTGCGGTCAATAATAATGCCCATACCTGACACTACATCACTTGCAAACTTTTCGTGGAAGACAATTTTTAGTAGTTTAATTTTCTTTATAATGCCTGAACCCAATTTATGGTACACAATATTCTACCTCGAACGGAAGGTGTAGTGGAGATTCTTCTCAAGAAAATGTTCACTTTTTCAGTAGGTAATAATAATAATAATAATAATAATGTGTGTTCTTAAAAACACAATAGATTTCTGCAATGAAAAAGAAAGGCTTAATTGGGTAGAATTTACTATAATATTTACTGCATAGAGTATTGTATAAGAACGAAAAACAAAAAAGATTTTTTTTAGGTAATATGCCAGAACGTCTTTGCGCGAAACTAAAGTAGCCGTTTGTTGGTAAGACATTTGGTAAAACTTTCTTGAGAAAAGAAAAGTCTTTCAAAGATATAAACATTCTCTGGACAAGAGGAAAGAGAGAACTCGCCGTTGACTGGGGTGGTGCAAGTGGTTTTAAGTACCTTTCGTACGGAAAGAGACTTTCACTTGTAAGGGTAGTTTCAAACTCTCAAGTTGGTTGGTTCCAAATATTAAATATATATTTATATATAAGCCTTGTTAGAATCGGATGGGTGTGACGGAGTACGCCACTAAAATTGGCTTCATAAAATGCAAAGTAGTTTCCATTTGTTGCAGAGCCATATTAAATATGTTTTATAGCCAGGTTTACAATATGCGTAAGCATGTATCTATTATTTCAAACATTTTACAGGCTGCAAGAATTGAGAAAGATAAATTTCACAGCACGGGAAAAAATACGAAAATGGACCCTAAACACAACGAACACTTTGAATATCTGCAACATTACCAAGTATTCCAAATAGAGAAATACACACTAAACTAAACCGTCATGTTATGTATATTCGACGTGGTTGAAAATTTTTTTGCCTCCACCAATCATAAAGGGTTAATTTCATATGGTTTCAAAAAGGTGTTTACAGATACATATAGGTTGTTGTATATGTATCTTCATGAGATGAAGTTATTATAAGCTTCATTCAAAAATATGTTTTCGCAAAAATGCTCACAAAATAATGGTAAGTATGTAAAGCTTGCAAAACTTGTGCGTATTTTGGGTAGTAACCAGTTGTGCTGCGACATACTAAGTATATTGCCACAGCTATATAACAAGTTTACAGTTAGGCCTGTTAGCGAATTGCCGTGTCTGGTTTTTAAAGAAATTGAAACATCTCACAAATTATAACTACTAAAACTGCATGAATTATGTGTAATATATGCATTGATATTTACATTTTTAATATTTCTGTTTGATTAGTTTGATACCTTTGGTTCACCACACTGCAAACTATTTGAAAAAGTTTGTGTAACTTTTATCCTCACTAGCTCATGGGAACGAGAGCAAAATTGTTTCAATCCATTTCATTTTCAAGAAATGCAGCCATGTTTTAGTTATCAGTATGGCATATGATTCAGCGAAAAATTAAATATGGAGGGCTCAATCTACTGGGAATTATTATTACTTTTTAATTCAGTTATCGAATTCTATGTTGTATTGGCATATAGGTCAGCCATTTGATGGTTAAAAAGGTTGATTATATTTTCTAGTAAAAAAAAACTTTGCGAAACAAGGCATGCATTATTAGTTCAAAATTCAACCACAACAGGATAATTACCGAGATTAATCACCTTTTCAAAACACAGTTCTTTGCGAAACAAGGCATGCATTATTAATTCAAAATTCAACCACAACAGGATAATTACCGAGATTAATCACCTTTTCAAAACACAGTGCTTTTTTACCTACCTACACACTACTACTATATAACGCATATTCCAAAAAATATAGTTCAAACTTTCTTATTTCAATTGCTTTTAGCTTTTACCTTCGTCGTTTGCATTAATGCAAGCAGTTTTTACACTGCCAAGTGTTTGGGAAGGGAAATCTGAACCTTGGGTTTGAGGAACTCTCTGCATAAACTAAATATGACATGAATTATTTTAGACTTTATATTTTAAACACGGAATTGAACAAAATATGTTGTTCTATCTGCCATGAGTCGCACTCATATTTCCGTACTCGTATCCATATATTCCATCTCCATGTCGATCATTTTCAGAACGACGACATTACAGTCTGTAAGTTACAGAGTGTAACGTCGCGTATGTTGCAACAAAATTGAGGGCAAATGTAAGTGGTGATACTGGTGATGTGGTGCTAAGGTTGGTTAGCCCAATTTCAATGTGATTATGGGTTTCCTTCCCTCCCTTCAAATGATGTTAAGGAACGCACCCTCGCCCTCACCACAAAGATTCAATTTTCAGTGCTTGTCACGAAAGAGGGCTGAGGGTGATGGTAATAATTCATCTTGATGGCAGTGGAGCAAGTTTATTCGAAAATGATAAACGTACAAACTACATTGAAGGTATAGACCGAAATAATGACACACCGCACCCCAAGACAATGAAAGAAATTTCTTGAAGTGAAAGTGCATGTACTAAAAATCAAATACACACTTGTATTCATTCATTTTTTATTTTGCTGTCATTGGTCAATCTGCATTGCAGATTCTGCAATACACACTACACTTTGACGAAAGGGCGAAAGCATTAAATGAAAATGTTGTAACCGACATTGACACACCATCATGGTATGTTGAAATGCGAGGGTCATCAGTCATCATCATCATAGCCATGACATGTTCAGAATATTGCATTCCTTGATCTGAACTTTAATTAAAACAAACTTGTTTAAAACCTGATTAAAGTAACGACCGAAAGCATGTATGGCACACGAGGGAAATTATTTGTGTTTAAACTGTTCCATTATATGTAGTTCAACTACCGTAACTCAAAAAACGGGTTTCGGCTTGGGATGCTCAACGCAACTAAATAATTTGTTGATGAAGACCTCAAATTTTTTGAGACTAGTTGGTGTACTCTTTGTTGAACAAGAGTGTCTGCTGCAAGAAAAGTGAACAGTGATTGTATTTTATGTAAAACCAACTACCCCAGTTTGCGTAAAAAATAAAGTGTGTTGGACTTCCAAAATTTGAAGAATGACAATTTGAAGAAGAAGAAGAATTTGAAGTACAATCAAAGCAGATGTATGCCAGTTAGAAAGAATGCACATTCACATTAATAATAAGAGTAAAAATTATTGTCGATACATGATGATGAAAATAATAATAATAATAACCGATAGATACTAATGGCTTACTGCTGTTCTTTACAATGAGTTCATAGAGTGTTGATGACCAAATTATATTGACCCTATTCAACACCGTGCCTTTTTGCACAACGACAATAAGCCGAAGGAAAAAAGCTGGAAGGAAATTGTATATATAATGCGTAATATATGTACCGAAAAGAAGTAATGTATGTTTTAAAGATTATTATGATACAATAGAAACGACGATAAAACTACGAGTGTCCGATATTGTTGACCCCCTGGTGAGTTTCATTGATGTCCAGTCGACTCGCGGTCGTTCTAGTTTGTTGCCTTCAAGAGTTACTAGAGAGAAGGAAAAAAGAAAGCTTGAGACATCTTGTTTCATTGTACTTTTCCATCTTCTTGGATCCATACTGTATGCGTCATCCATATAGCACATAATATAGTTATATATACTAGTATGTCTATTCCAATATAAGAGGAAGATCATACCATGAGCAATAATGAAGTTATTACCAATGTATTTCTCTCTCAAGTTGCTTTCGTTTGCGGAGTCAACCAAACGTGTCCGCTTGTCATAATATAATAACATGNAACGTGTCCGCTTGTCATAATATAATAACATGTAAGTATGTATATAGCAGAATACTATACATGCGTTTATGAATAACGGCGGATGAAATGATACGTAATTTCTGGCACATTTAAAATGTGAATGGTCAATATATTGGTTTCTGCAGACTCCAGACATAACAAAAGTTGACAACATCTCTTCATTGACAATTTGATGTTCGCTGAAAACGTTTTTCTTTTCCTATGAATATCCGTCTTATTGTAAGCTTTCGCCATACACTGACCACTGGCATTTTAACCTTTGGTCGCTTCTAGCGGTATGTATATAGTATGTACGCATACTAAACCAAGTCGACAAGCAATGTTTGCAGCCAATAATGTTTGTCAATTTTTACTTTTATTGAATATTTCCACAGGATATGGATAGACACTTTTTAACAACTAAAACTTCATTGCATATTGTAGCTTGCAGCGCATTTTCCCGTCATAATATTCTTCCGCTTTTTGATCATCCAGCGCTATAAAATTCGCAACTAAGACCCTGAACAATTTTGACTCGTGTTTCTATTCTATTTTTGTGACGCAAAGTGTGTGGACTCGTCATCCCCAAAGCCGACTTTTAGCAGCTTTTGTGGCGTTGTCGCTGTCAGTCAGTGTGGTTCTACGAAAAAAACAGAAAAGACGTAAATGTGGAAATAAAAGCGGAAATAGGAATACATATGAAAGTCATATCATTACTTTTAAATGACTTGTACAACGTAAATAATGCTACACAACACGAAACGCATGTATTTATTATTGGTTCGGAGTCCGAACTTCGGACCCAGTAAAACACTATCACAGTGAGGGGAGGGGAAAGGAACACTACATCTTTAGGAAGGGCTCCGTGTAACGCAAGTTGTGTGTTTACATACCATCACCTATGTATTTACATTGCCAGTCTGTTACCCGCTTTTACATCATGTCTTATTGGTACTCTACATTCTACGTACTAATTGCACAAAGCTCATTCAGATAGTCACTTTCAGCCCAATGGTAAAGATTTTAGATCGATCTCGCTAAAAATAAGCACTTTAGTTGTACTTAAACATTTTAATTTTTGTTATTTTTAAACCGAAACTCAGTCCTTACAAGTTGTAAGTACAGTAGTGCTTCGGTTGATGTTGAATTTTTACGATTATTACGTAACGTTTCACTTCAGTCCACAAAAAAGGACTGATCAGAGAAAGCAGTTCAAAAAAGACAAGTAAGTGCTGTCAAAAGAAAGTGGCTGTTGACGTAAATCATTCAGGTCGTTATAAATGTCACCGTTAGGCATATAACCATTGTAAATGGAAAAAGCTCATATATACAGCGAGAGCTTGCAATTCTCTGTAAGATTTTGGGGCAGCCTGAGACGCGTTGAAATTATCTAGAAATAACCAGAATACCTAGTAATGATAAAAAATATCCTGTTATTGACATTGCATTGGTCAAACAAATCAATATACAATCCAGGAGTCCATATTCCTTAACTTGCAACAAAAAATCTAATTAAATATTTGTGACCTGGCTTTATAAAATATATAAATCTTTGCTATAAACGAACACAACGTTTTACTGATATTACTGGTGTATGAATTCTTGCATGCATTCTTTTTACTTTTATGAAGTACGTAATTTTTTCTTGAACTCCAATGAATGATCAATGATGACATGATATTCTGACATAATATTATATTTCCTTACTAAAGGTATAGTGAGTGGGATGATTCCATAATGTTCAAATGTCACCCAATCTCATTCTCCCTCTCATACTACGCACAACTTCATTCATTTCTTTCAGGTTCAACAGAAAATGTTACCAAACTATTTCCCCCTTGTTTTCAGTTGTCTCTCATTCAATTCTATGCGTGTGTCCTGGTATATTCCATTAAATTTTTTTAAACGACTTACATGCGATTGGGAAATTTTTCATGGTTCCAACGTGCGTGACGCATAACAAAAAATACATTTCGCTCTTCCATATTTACACCTCTAGGAAGTGAGGCTCACACAGAAAATAAAAATGTCCCGTCGTTATCAGGTGTTACATCTCACATGATCGTCAAGGAAGAAGACAATACTATTAATAGACTCAAACGACATTTTCATTTTGTCCTGTCTTTTACTATACGCTTACGCATTGAAGTACACTCCAGATGAAGCATTCATGAAAACTGCCATAATGTCTAGAGGTATTTCCCACAAAATGTACTGTTCTGTTGGGTGAAGACGACAAACCGCATATGGTCATTATTGCCATTACTGAACTGATGTAATGTCATTTTGTAGAGTTAGTTCCTGTAATGGTAAATATACCTACATATTCATAGTCATATAGTAGTGGAATCTCACTCACCTTCTCTCTGGTCATGTAATTTTTAGTGGACATTATTATCACTCACTGCGAACCATGAACTTTCTAAATGTGCAACAAAATGCATTAGCTTCCACTAAGGTCTAAATTTCCAGTTTAGCACTTCATTGCTGGCAGAGAGATGCCGTTTCCACCATGAAAGTATAATAATAATGAGGGCATTAGGGAAGAATAAATTTCATACTGAGAATTTCTTCCTTGAATGCTCCAATGCTCACAAACAAAAACTCTGAAATGTGTAAGGTTTTTTAGATAAAAATAGTTTCTGGATTCAAGGTCAACTTCTGCCTCAACAACGAAAGAGTTTGTAGAGTGTCATTTAGTATATCCATAGCTTGTATAGTGCTTTCAATGTATTGGAGGTTTTCTTTTTATATGTGGAAAAATTCATTTGAATATTTCATCTTGAACTTTACGCTATCTTCAATTTTGAAGAATCAGACTAGCTACATAGCTATATTACAAATTGCTAGTTAAAAATTCATTTCACTATTTCAATACAAACCTTGTTAGCAAATGTGTACCATATTACTAAACCAGCATTTTCAATAAAAACCAAAAGACTCATATAGACCCCCTGCTTTGCTTTAATATCTCCCTTGCATCTATTTATTTATGCAAAGAACGCGAAATCATTTGCATAACTTTAGCATTGTCTATTTCGTGTAGATTTTATGGCTTTTGTGTGTTTGCTCATCTCAGTTAAGTTGACGCGATGATGAGATTGAGATTGCAAGTTGCTACCAAAGACCAACTATCAACTCTCATTTTGTCCCATCTAGCAAGCAATCTACTGCATCGAGTACATTCCACAATAGATTTTTGCTTTTGAACACACAGAGGCCTTATATCCGTCCATAATATAGAACATCAACCTTGTCTATAATCACGTCTTCTCTGCGAAATGTGTTTCTGATGATTTCACTTGAGAGACATATCAACAACTACTAATTTCATCGAGGGCAGAACCGAGTAGAGTAAACATGCTACTCGAAAGCACTCTCTCTACATGAGTATTATATACTTGTTTAATCTGGCAGTGACAATGAAATCGTCGTTTGACAATGGAAACTTGTGTTTTATGGGTACTTGTCCCAGTAATTTGCATTATCTAGGGAAATTTTGTGAACGAACAAACAACTTCTATTGTGACAATGATGTTGCGAAGAATCATCAAAGTAAAAACGTATCATTATCCTTATCGCACAATGGAGAGAGCAAGAGCCATGAAACGGCAAACAATTTAATGTGTATGACTTTTAGCTTTGAGTGAAAACGCTTCGAAATGAACAGGGAATCAAAGGGGGTCATCGCCATCACTGGGTACCGATTTATGTGCAAGAGCCATGAAACGGCAAACAATTTAATGTGTATGACTTTTAGCTTTGAGTGAAAACGCTTCGAAATGAACAGGGAATCAAAGGGGGTCATCGCCATCACAGGGTACCGATTTATGTTGTTGGAACTAATAATAAAATATAGTGTACAATGAACGCGAATGAATAAAAGCGTACAATAATGTGTTTTATACTACATATCTCTCATAGATTTGTGGGTGCTGCAGGCCCCTAAAATGATGATTTTCCAGTAACAAACTGGGTTCTTGTTAGCTACCCAATTTAGTACTTTGATACGAGAATGACTGATGAAATGAAAGACTAGTATACATTTACATTACATTATGTAATTTACATTATGTATCTTGATAACATTTACTACACTCCAGTTTTATGCGTAAGTATCATGATGATTGTTAGTAAAGTAAAGTAATAATGAATCAGTGTTGTTATTAAAAAGCGATATTAAAAACGACTTTCGTTTGTGCTGGTGCATGCATGCGTGAGGTACGCCTCCCGTCAAAGTCTTTTTACTCTTTTAAATCATGACACAGCAATAACATATAAACAAGCAGGTTAAATCCCGTCATATCGCATTCAAGTAAGAAATTCGTAAAAAAGCAAAATACTATTTTGGCATCTTTTGTCTCATCATCACGTTGCAACTTTGATAATGAAAATGAGAAAATTTCTCATTATTGCAAGCGAAATACCTAGGTACATTGTACATTCACGCATGAGGTGTGGAAGACGAGGAAATTTTACACTAACTGTTGTTGATGTTGGTTTTCATACAAATTAATGAAAATTTTAATATGATAAATATTTGCCTTAAAACCTAAAGTAGGTGCAAATTACGTTGATATGATCCACCGAATATTTAACACGTGTGAATATAGGCATCATTTTAGGAGAAAATTACAAAGGCTGACGGGCATGGCCTAACCTTACAAGCTACATTATACATTTGACTTAAAAAGTAACAGCAATGAAAGGGTCATGCACGTTTCGGTAAACATATACAGGGAGCGGAACAAGGTCGATTTAAAACATGTTGTATAACAAAAAATATCAGTTCTAGTGTACATACCTAAATATCAAGTAGGAGAAAAGGGAATTCATGTGTAGTAATAATAAAAATAAAAATATATACATACCTAATATTCAAGATTTGATGTAAATTTCTAGGGGTATGGTTAGTATATATGTTGAATGTATCAGGAAAATATACCTATTCAACATTGGCAGAACAAAAGTCGGTTTAAATGGCAGATTATATGGTTGTGTAGCAGGAGGATAAAAGCTTTTTACTATTCAACCAAGAGAAGTTGTTAAGATAGGCTAATAATATGCAATCAAGACAGTTTGCCATATAAGATCTGCCCAATTTACTTAAGAAAAGCCTTTTTTATATCCCCTTAAGAATTACTTGAAGCGCATTGGCTTGTTAGTAAATTATTACTAAAGTACATATTATTATTTTACTAATTTCAGTACTAGTACAAGTATTTGTATTTTATTTTGGAAAAGAGGCACTTTATATTGTGTCTCTCTCTTCACTGCTAGTTTTTGGCTGAGATATTCTGGATCTGGATATGAGTAAGGTACAAATATACTGTGCAACTAAAAACGCTGACAAAGATATGAGCTATGAAAGCACTGTCTGGAGTCTGGAGGCTTTTGCCTATTCACATTTAAAATGGGTGTGTTGAAAAGGCGACCTTTGATGCTGATATAATGTGCCAGCTTATACATATTATTATGTAGTATTAATGTATTTATATTGGCACAAAGCTACTTTTTCCATATACCACCATTAGCCTACAAGATACAACCTATTAGAGGCACGTAACACTTGAAATGGAATAAACCCACTATATTTTACTGTTTTAAGTGTATAGGTTTATACCATGTGAAGCACCAAACAGTAAATGAATCTGAAACGTATAGTAGTATGTATAAAAAGAAGTGGTGTGTCTATCTCCGTGTCCGGAAAATCTCATTGAACAAGTAACAGTAAAGTTGAAAGTTATCGCAGTGTTTGTCTCTGATGTCGGAAAGGATTTAATGAAATTAGAATAAGAGACTCTTTGATTCTTACTTATTTAATTATCTACAGTTTTTCTGGAAAATACATCTCAATTCTATCTAATTATTTCACATTTTATATGGCTTTCTCGTGAGTAGTCTCTATCTCGATCCTTACGATTTAGAAATGCTCAAACTTTTAAAAGTTTAATAATAATGGTAAAAGAAATCCATACTTTCAAGTATAATGTGTACTCATTTTTTGGACACATGTACATTTTTTGTAGATTACTTTCTTAGGACTGACACGAACGCCTGGAAAAACTAATCTTTGGTACTATTTAATAACAACCGTATACTTTGGCTAGCTTAGAATATAAACAGGAGGCACAAGACTGTCTAATCCAGTGACCTATGACCTTTTCATATATAATCTCATGTCTATACTCATATTACAATATGAATGGGGCTTTGTTTGTTCTTATTATGCGAGTTGTGTAATAAAAAATATACTTGCAAGGAGCAACTTTTGGTACTAATAACAGGCACATAAATATGAGCAATAACATTGCTACGTGAACTGCTTACAGTAGCATACTTTCAATCAACTAACACAATCCAATACAATTTCCAATACGGTTAGTCCAGGTGCATAGTGTTGGGTTTGAATGAATTACATAATATTTTGCACTGACTGTACTCGGTTTGTTGGTATTTAGTTCAGGTAGGTATAAATAAAAGTAAAAGTAACTGCAAAAGTCATGTATCAATACACACGACTGACACACGACTTGCCATATAAAAAGTAGAACAAACGAATTCATACTCCAACCGGGTAATCTCTTGGTTTGGAACAGTGCACACAACACACATCACACCTTCAACCTTAAACCTGCGCTCGAGAAGAGCCAATTCTAACACACAGCAGTATTACAACGGGTAAGATCATGATTCAGCAGATCTAGATCTAGGTAAACTAATGTTCGGTTTTTAAGTGCGGAGTACCATCTTCATCTAAAACATGAGACATGAGATTTGGGATATCCGTAGTACTCTCAATTTGCGACTTCTAATTTAACAAAGCACCGTGTTGAAAAACACAACGCTACCATTTTGTTGTCTGCAGGTTTTTTACACGTTTGTTGGCACCAAATTATAGTAGCTTTTGTTTGTCATTTGTATCTACCTATAGTTTTAATCCTATTTGCAAACGTTTCTTTGAAAAGCTATATTCAACTGCATGATTAGGATTTTTTAATCGACATACCTAAGTTTACATTTG
>JAITYZ010003361.1:0-17008 GCA_027744595.1 Paronellides praefectus | reverse complement strand
TCATCTCTGAAAATGAGAAAAGGCTTGACGTGAGCACACAATAACACCGACTAACGACTACAGTGGCAACAGTAGCACGCTTTTAAAACGAACCGACACAGTAACCACTTTTTTTTCTTGTTCGCTTCTATTCTTCAAGGTGATTGTATGGTGTTGACTTCAAGTTTTTTAATGAATGGATGAAACACACGCATATATTTATAAATGCCTGCGAGCAATATACAATACAGGAGACAGTAAAGTGGGTGATGATAATGCTGGAAATGATGTTCACCGTTTAGACTCACAATGAGTTTTTTTTGCTACTCTACTCATGAAATGAAATATATCTTGTTTTGATAAATCCAGAACAGCCAGAGATTGAAAAGTGGGTATATTATTATTTGCTCATTATGTTTGTGAAGGGCCATGTTGATAATGAGAGAGAAACAAAAAGTAATTGTTACGTATACTAATATGTATACTTTGTGGATTGTGAAGAAAGCTGTGGCGGGGACACTGCTGGAGATAAAGAGTTTCTCTATTTTTCTCTCCGAGATTTTCTTGCTGACAGAAAGGAGGAGCCCATCATTTAAACAAAGCCACTTTTACAATAGCTCTGGATAGATTTTATTAAGTATCGCAAGTATGTATACTTTACTTTTCATGGTGTCTCTGCATCCGTCTATATAAGATGGAATCTTATCAAATTGGATGACTTACTATAGACTTTCATTTTTCGGCTTTATATGACACCCTTTATACCTATATAATATTTTCTTACAATGCTACGATGTTGTAAATCCGTTTTCTCTGTTCTTTACAACAGATGAAGACTTGTGGAGCCATATATTTATGTATATTTTTGTTGGCTACAGCGCGTTTCTCGTGAAAGGGAGATAATCATATTTATCATTTCATTCCAGGCTAAGCCACAGACATCAACTCGTTTTTGCTTAATTCCTTAAAATTTTCAACAACTTGCTTATTCTGCTCACTACACTACTGACAGCTTTTTTAATAAGAGTAGTTTGTCAAATTATGAGAGTCTGTAAAAAGTGCCATACAACTCTATTATTATGTTCGCATCTAAATCAGGAACAAAGTAAAAGAGAGTCTTGCATAAAATAGCAGCAGCAGCAGTACATCCGTCTTTCAAGATGTATTATTCCACCCAAGTGATGATGAACCATGAGCCGCACATCGCGCTCCTCCAAAAACTTCACTTTGTGAAATGTCCCTCTCTCTTTCATGTGAATGTATGACTGTTGTAGATGTTTTAGTTTAGTGTTTTATGTACTTATTAATCAAGAGGGGAATGTCACCAGACAAAACGCCAACAGACTAGATAGACATTTTTGGTTTGCAAGTTGAGTAAAAGAGTAGCAACATATTTTGTTGTTTTCGTCCGTAGTAGTAGTGCAGTGACAGTAGTAAAAAGAGAGACAAAAAATAAACATAAAATTCATACAAGCGTTTTTGAAAGAGACAACTGTGTTTAGCATGGCATGTTGCTTGAGCATTCCCTTGTCGATCAGCTTTCCCAGAAAAAGAGAAAGCACAAATGTGGCATTAATTCTTGAACAATATCTACAACAGCCTATAGCACCAGTGCAGTAGTAGAAAGCTACACCACAAGATCTGCTAGGGATTTTAGGATATGCAAGCAAGATTTGCATTTGAACAATAATAACCAACTACGTACTCAAACTCATTTCATTTGTGGTGTTACTGTTTTAAATGTCTCATGTCGTAGTAAGTAGGATGCATGTACTACTTCGCAGTAACAAACTCGAGTCAAAACCAACTTTTCGTCGTTTTTGAGATTTATAGTTTTAATTATCAAACCAATGTCACATTTTCCCTTAGTTGTAGTCCACACATTGCCATTGTATACACATTCTTAGTATCAAAATTTATATATATAAACTTGACGGAGATATATATCACCCAAGAAAAAGGGGGAATTTACAGAAAAGGTAACACCAGCAAGCAACAGAGCTCTGCTATATATTTCACTGCTATACACATTAAATTGCAACACAGACACACACGCATTTAGTCTGGACTGCTTTCAAAACGTTTCCTCAAGAGCATAATGAATACTAACCCCAGTGTTGGAAAAAGAGTAGTAGGATGAGGTTTGTATAAAGGCAAGTTTCATTATTATTATTAGCATTATTATTATTATAACAGTAGCACAGTCATATAAGTGTGTGTAGCAATACAAACCTAAAAGAGGAGTAGAGGAGGAACAATGCTTTAGTGAAAGTAAACCAGTGAATGTTGTATGGAAAGGTAAAACCGGCATGCTATAAAATATATTGTGTCATGTGCACGGTGAGAGTTAAAAGGAGTTTTTAGTTGGGCGATAAATGATGAAGGTGGTTTGGTAGGATGCGGAGGGAAAAAGATAATAATGCTCAACCAGCACTTTTCCTTTTTTTGATTCAGTGGAGGAACCTATACCTTTCCACCACACAGCCACATACATCCATATACACACACTCACAAAGCACCAAAGTTACTAAGTTACTCTTTTTCCTTTTGTTAAATTACAGCTTTTTAAAGGTATCCATGCAAAAAGACATTACTCATTGTGAAGAGCCATTTTCTTTGTCTCAAAAGCCACATTTTTGCTACGAGATTCTATCTATCATGATTATCATTCATTAGCATTGAGTCATTGAGCAAAGCTGAGAAACCATATTATATATATGAGAATAAACCAAACGAACAAATACTACGCAAAGCAGTTTTTTTTAAATACAAGAGTCGAGGAGAGAAGGAAAAAAATTAACCATAATGCAAATTAAAACGAATGGAAATACAAGTTTGGTGTGTGTAGACATTTTTTCCCATTTCACTTTGTGTTTCCTCGTCATGTGAGCATTTTTCTTGTTAAAAAAGTAGCTTAGTCAGATATAGATAAGATAAAGCGGATATGCCAATGAAACATTATATGCTTAGGTTCATATTATACAGCGTCGTCGCTTGTGGCATGATGATAGGATGATACCAGTGGGCTGCGTGGTGAAATTGCAGTTGACATGCGAAAAGCCATGTTATACTTTTTCTAGCACGATCAAAGCAAAAATATATAACTTTTGTACCGTCATCGCCACATGACAATTTTCAGCAACCACCAAAAAACTGCCTGTCGCCAGAATGAAAGAACTTTTTTTATTCTACTTTCGCTTTCCGGAGCTAGGCTGTAATAATAATGACAATGACTATCTCCTTAATTATATATGAGCTACAATATGTATATTTACATATTATGCGCGTTTCATCATCCGTGTATTGGTATATGTATACAATACACTACTACTACACTAGTAAGTATATTATTAGCTATCAGAATAATATCTAATCCCCAAATAGCTGAACCAAAAGGAAAAATTAATGAAAAAATACGAAGAAAAAAAGAAGTTTTTATAGCAAGTAATAGAAAATTACAGGATGACTACTATTCCTGCTACACTAATTTGAAAAAGAAGACGAGCAACGACAAAAAACATGCAAAATACAAATGCTTATCACGTGTGTATTAACGTCGAAAAAGTAAGTGCAATTTGGTATATTTCCTTTTCCAGGGTTTGTGTAGCCGTCTTGACATTTCTCTTTTCGTCTTGCTTGTTCCCTTCTCCTGTACCTCTCTCAAGGGACTTTTAAATCTCCCTTAATATTCCAATGTTTTATTGTAGTGTTCGTGTATCATGGTCATATATATACACACACTAAAGGTATATGTGTTACATATATACATAGCACGTGTATGTAACTTATACTTGTTTGCACTGTTTTAGCTTGTCCTCCCCATTTTCTCTCGCTCTTCTGTATTTTGTTGTTGTTTCAGTCTTGTTATTATTGTTGTTGGATAAAGAGCATTGGCGAGAGGATAAGGCGTTAAAGCAGAACGAAGAAATAAAATTACGACAACCGTTACAAAAACACCATTGTCTCCGTCCGACCGTTACAACGCAGCACAACAAAAACAAACTGGTTGACAAATGGGTAAAAAAGATGCCCAACATAAATACATAATGGTGCAATTTTTCTATTACATTTTTTAAAAGAGAAAACCACTTGCCTTAATAATCTACTCTGCTTATTTGTTTCTGTTGATTTCAATGTTTCTTATAGTTATAGACTACATATAACTTATAGTAGTAGTAAATACTAAATATTCTGCATAATATGTGTATCCTCTCGCATTTTAGTCATTGTTCTATCTGCTCGCTGCAATGCAATCACAATTATCGTGGGTTTTCCTTTGTTCTTGTTTTACTTGTTGTTGTCCTGTCGGGACAACTTTTCTCAGTCCAAATGGTATACACGTAAAACCTTTCTCGTTACAACAACAATCTAGAAGATGGAAGCCGATGATGACGATGATGATGATAGATACACGATGAATTTACTAGTTGTACATGTACACTTTTTTTATCTCAATGAATAGAATAAAACAATGACAGAATACATACATACATGCATACATATACCTACGTAGGAAAGGGAAGGAAAAACTTTCCTCAGTCCCTTTTATGCAATGATAGGATGGAGCGATGGACAATAATGATTAGGATGATAATAGTAAATGATTCTGAGTGCACGTTCCCAGGAAAGATACGAATATTCTCCGATTAACAACTTCCATTATTTTCCTGCATGTCTTTATATACCTTGTACATAGCTAAAAAGAAGACTCGGCATTATTTTTATTTTACCATTTATATAATAACTAATGTTCCCCTCACTCCCCTTCCCATTTCATATTAAATATATTGCTTGCATGCAAAGCCAACATGATGGTAAAAGCAAGGGCGAAAATAACCACGAAACGACAGAAAGCTAAATTTCTCCGAAAGTTGTGGTTTATATCGTAATTCATGGATAAATACACATACACTCCGAACATTGGACTGCACTCACCCAGTCTACTTTCTTCCATCATCGCTATTTCCCAAAATAGGGAGATAATGTAGTAGACGGCAAAGGATCCCACAAGAGCTTTCTGTGGAGAGAAGAACGAACAAGAAAAATGATAGGAGAAACTGAAAAGCACAGCGAGAAGAACTAGATTAGTTTTACAACTGCCATGTTGGATATTAACCTACAAGAACAAGAATGAAAGTAGGTAAACAGATAGAGAGGTATCCGGGCAGAAAATACAAGTAATATAGTTATTGCTTTTCCTTCTTTCATTCACATTCCTTCATGTGGATCCAATGCACACACACATACCTATATAGTACATAGCTATCATCCGTGTAAAATATGTACATACATACCTGTGTAAATACGCAGAATAATACATTATGCACGATCATATTGAAATTGAGGCGAGTCATACTACTAAAACCCTATTAGAATACTTGTCATGTGAGTGGGAAGATCAAACAAGTACTGTGAAGAAACTTGGTTATTCCAGAATCTGGAATCCAGATTCAATATAACATTGCCTTTCAAAATGAAAAGAGAAACCTACAGGCATGAGAACATAATGTAGATTGATACACGTACAAAACGTATATAGTGATATTATGGTATAGTGATAGCAAAATGGCTAGATTTAACAAGAATCGCGGTACTTGTGGCAAAATCTACGATAAACAAAAGTAGTAGGCAAAATTTTGCATGCAATACCTTGATTGAAATAATGAAGAGCTATTCAACTTTTTCGCGGAAGTAGTCATTTTTCCATTGCTCCACTTTCTCTTTCTTTACATGGGAAAATATGAGCATGTTAGTGACTGCTCCCAACTCGATCATACTTAATAGACATGATGTTTATACATTATTGCAAATTTATTTATCTGTACAAAATAAACAAGTAATATTGAGTTTACAAGATAAATACATGTATTAAATACCGTAAAAGAGAAACAATTTTGCAGATGACAGACATACAAAATCAATACTATATGATAGGTATATTATGTTCATTATTCTAATAATAAATTGTAAATTTTACAAGTTGTAATAAANNTAATAAATTGTAAATTTTACAAGTTGTAATAAATGACGATTTATGAGTTGTGTAAGTGGCTGAAGAAGCCTTTTGGGACGCACACAAAAAATGTCGCCAAAGCGGAGATAATACAGCAGGTACTGTAAAGTTCCTAAAAGCATAAATTTAAAACTAGTCATACTGCAGCAATGGAGTGAAAACAAGCAAGGCTTAAAAAATAACTGAGATTATATGCTTTTTTCTGCAATGGTATTCCGAAAGCAACCCAATCTGCTAAAATACGAACACAAAAGTAGATAATACTAGTTGCTTTCTCCTCCTTTTACTCATATTTATTCATTTCTTTTCAAGATTTACTATTCCATTTCTCCACTTTATCTACATGGCTTGAGGTGCTCTCTCTCTTTCTCTCTCTTCCGCACATCTCTCTGGCGCAGTGTAGTAGTAAAAGTAAGAGAAAAAAAGTTAGTGAAGCTTTGAAACAGCGAATTAAATCTTATTGCTCCCTTCACAAACTCTTTTTCTTCTTTTGAGTAAGAGACAAAGCATAACTTGAAGGTTGGAAAAAGGAAAAATGAATGAAGTCAAGGAGAAAATAAGAAGACAGAAAGGGTTGGAAAAGTCGCACTCTGTTTCCATTCTCCTATTTGCGCTATCCTGAGAGAACAATAATAATGATATGGCAGTAAAGTTTATTTCATGATGTCCCTTTCTGACATCCATTCTGAGCAAAGAAGTGAATGGGAATCTACAAAGTAGCTGCAGAGAGAAAGAGAGAGAGTGAGAGAGGCTGTTCCATATACACAACTTTTATCAAGCAACAAGGTCAAGTTCTGAACAAGAGCGTAACAATACGATGGAGAGTGCTAGAAACATGAACACCATTTATACAGTACATGAAGTACAGTGTGCATGTGTATGTCAAACAATTTTTTTGCACAAACTTTTCATAAAAAATAGTAAATATATTACATTTTTACATACACTTTTCTAGATATTTGTGACATTATAGATAGTTGATATCTTTGTTTTGAGTAATTACCACGCTATATTGTATTTATTATTTTATTCCGTTGAACTTAATGAGCGTAAATCAAACAAATGAGTAATTTCGAAGCATTTTCTCAAGTAGTTTTTTCTAATAAGGTTTCGACTTTGTCCGAATCTTCCAGGACGAATATTGAATATTTCTAGAATCCAGTGTGCAAATATTTTAGCGATATGTCCACTTCACTAAACTGCCATACAATTGAATTACCAGATCAATCTGGAAAATTAAATCCTCTGAGAATGAAGAAAAAATCCTATTAAATTCCAGAGTACCCAGAGTCGAATGCTTGAGTGGATGCTTTCAAGAGTTTTTGAGCGTCATTTTATTTGTAGCATTAAGGCAACGTGCTTCCACCTGAAAATGGTCAATAACTGCTTTTCTCGCTCTTTCTCCCTCGTTTTTCCCATTTCGTCAATATTTACAGGTGGCAAAAGTTGAAGCATACCAAACATAAAATTGAAAGTGCTAAGATGAAAATAAACCTCTCATGTTATTTTTTTACTGGTTTGGATGGTATGAAAAGTACACCTTTATCTACCATTATCCTTGCCTCCAATATTATTGCACAAGGCATATAGGTATAAATACATACATATATAGTTATATTATATTATAATATATAACAATAGCACCCATTGTCATCTCTGCCTTTTCTCCTCTCTTTCATGTTTATTATACCTCTGCCTAGAATAACATGTATAATAATGATATGGAATTCAGAATTAGTCTTCTCTCCAATAAGAACACTTCCACTTCTCTTTGAAAAGAGAAAGCTCCTTGCTTTTTTATGTTGTTTGCCAGCGTGGGTGCTATGCCATATCACTATTTCAACAAGCCACCAAAAAATATATCCTCCTCTTCGTTTTTTTACAATACGCATTCAACATATAAAAAGGTAAACATATTTACGATGAAACCACAAAAACCGACACCGCCTCATTCGAATCATCGTTATCCTTGTCACCGTGACTTTGCCACCTTTTTTTGAGGTCGGTGGAGTGGAGGGAAAAAAAGAAAAGGAAGAGGAGAGTCAAGTATAATAAGAGGATATTCTTTTCTCTCCTCCACCATCACATCTGAATTATTAGTTTTTTAGTTGGTTCTCTCCTCTCAATATAATATCCCCTATTTTTTATGTGATTGTGTGCATATAGTACATATACTTTATGTATCGCATATATATTTATAGGTATGCTTCTCTAGGTGTACCGTGGGGACATGTTTACATTCATATAAAAGGAAAGAAAAGTGTGCGTAGTGGCAATAACAAGTGCAAAAGGGTAAAGAAAAAGGGAAGAGAATAAGTGAAAATAAAAATGTTCCACCGAGAAAGGTACATAATATAGCCATGTTGTTATGTGTGAGGAATAAAAGGGAGTTTTTAATGCATTTTACCTATCAGTAACATCCATACACAAACACAAATAGGAAGACACATTTTTTCACATATTGACTATAATGTACATTGTACATACACATGTACTATGGATATATGGATGTGTATATGCGTTTGTTCCTTTTCGTTGGTTCACATCGTATCACATCACATTGCTCAACAAAATCCTTAATATGTTGCGGCTTATACCTTTCAAAGAAATAGGGAGAGAGGCAGAGGAGGCGAGAAAGAGAACTGTGGCAATAATTCCAAGGCGAATGGGTGAAGTAGTGAAAGAGGGCTTTATTCAAGCCAAAGCCATTGTGCATTTTATAATAATACAAAAAAAGAATGGATTTGTTGTTTATTCCTACATGTGTGCATAATATGGGAAAATGTAATGTTATACATACTATAGCCAAAAATGGAACAAAATGCATGGGTAAATAAAGTTGATGCCCAAAAATTGATATAACCACACAACATCTATTGAACTTGTGCAGTGTCACTTGAAGAATAAAGAGATGGAGAGTGAGAAGAGGTAGGACCTTTCTACTCGCCTCACAACGAAAGGGTGTGTCGTAGAATCTTTTCCTATGACTATGACTCCCGCCACCTTGAGGTGGCTTGTTCTTTGTTAGTCAAGAGAAAGAGGTTGTGCACCCTTGTGTGTGTCATCATCACAGGAAACAATAGTATGTCATTCAGCTTTCTTTTCCCTTTCTTCTCTTCCATAATAGTTATATATAAAGACATCTTTATAATAACAAATAAGTAATTTATTAGAAATTTCATATGCATTTATCTAGAATCATAACTATTATGCATCTTACAAAGTTGGCCTGGTGTGTATATTTTGTTATTATTATTGACGATAAAAACACGGCAAAATGGTAGGTGTGTCAAGAATCAACAAGATATATGTTGAACTACATATTCCTAATTGAAAGGGGTATAATGATATAACCTAGAGGGAATGTTTGCAAATATATTGTATAACTAAAACAATTCTAATTCGACAATTTGCAAATGAATCCCATTTGCTATACAATCTTAAAGTTAACTTTGTTTTAACATTTACTCCAGTAGAAAATTTAAACTCTATTTTATGATAAAGCAATTTAAAAGACAGCAAATTTTGTGCTTGAAAGAGCACATTTACACCTGAACGAAATTTGGAAATGCATTTAGAACTCGTAGTGTACTTGAAAAAGACGATAAGTCATTTAATGGCTATGCAGTATCCACAGAAAAGTACTCTTTAAGGCAAACTCATAACAAAAAAGTCAAACTCGGCACAGTTTCACTTGGATTCTCTTTTAGTTTTTCACGGTTTAATTCACTTATCTAATCTGATTTTGGCAATAAAGGACCCTGCTTGCACTTACTGCCCAGCCCACTGTCGTCCAAATGTCCAATCATTCTTAAAATGTACCATATGCAGTGTTACAGAATGTAGGCACATATGTGTTTCCCACAGCACACAGGTAAGTTTCCATTCGATGCTTCTGATTAACTAATATCCTTAAGTGCAATCTAATGATTTAGCTGCAATCTTTGATCTTTTTTTTCGGAGGATTGGGATGCTATACATAATGCAACTACTAACTAACCATAAAGTACACATAAAGTACTACTTTATACTTGAATGATTCCATATACATCAACGTAAGAGCATATTATAGCTAATACCGAATTAGCTTACCTCGACAAGGTATACAATTTTCTTGATTTCATTCCATCCCCCGCCTATCCCAGTGCAATTTCACTGTCGATAAATTCAAGAAAATCGGTAAAATATTACGATTAGCTGTAGAGAGATAATAAATTCCCATTAATTTATACTCTTCCAACGGCCGAACAAAATAGCAATCCATAACATTCTGCTGGCGAATAGGAGAAGAAAAAAATGCTACTCTTTCCAAATGCAACACTAAAAATACTTTATATTTTATATATATATATTATAATAACCACCCAGCTGAAAGGAACAATGTGTGTTTACCCGTCCTTTGTACATCGACACTAGTGGATGTCTTAATGGTCTTCACGGTCTCCACTCCAATGGATCGTCTTTCCCTATTTTTTTTTATTTTCTCTCGAAGCAATCACTAACATCGCATCACAACATTTTTCCTCTCGAAAGAAAAAAAAATATCTAACCAAAAACATCAAAAATTGTCTATCGTTCACCAGTCAAGGTAAGCCTTTCATACTCTGCTTCCTCCAATGCAATGCAGTTCATATTATCCTCTTTGGTGTTTTTTTTCTGCTGAAACAAGAAGGGGAACATCATCAGAGTAAACGAAATGGGTGGTTTGCCAAGAAGTACCAGCAAAAAATAATATTGTCTATTGTCGTTGTCCAATATGGAAAAAAAGTTTACTGTTCAAGGCATAGTAGCAGCATCAATAGTTGCGAGTAGTATAGTAACTAGACCGTAAGAAGAGTTTCTTCAATGTCCAGGTTTAAATAATGTGCCTTGTTGGTGGTTGCAAGACTTTTATATACAGTGTCATGGATGAGACTCCCATCGCTTGTTCGTGGTGGTATAGCAGTAGTTTTAGGGTTTAAGACTATTCATGACCATCTGGGAAAGGTATATATGAAATGGTGGAGACTTACATATTGAGGAAAGAAAAGCGGTACCACTGTCGACACTTTTCTTTATGAACACGATAGAAAACTACGAGGATATCGTAGTAGTAAACTGGACGAGTTACTGTTATGGGGGTCTCAGAGTGTCTCGACAAGGAAAGAAAAGGAACCACCACAGTGAACTGTTTTCTTCACCTGCCATATTTTCTACTTGAATAACAAACAGTGCCAAAATCTTTATGTGATATTATGTGTACGAGCAAAAACAGTATTATTAGCGGTACTTGTTCGATAAATGCTTATATGTATAGGTAAACATAGAGAAAAAACAAAGATAACGTGTAAACCTATTTGGAATTCCTATCAGGATTTGCCAATGTTTAAGACGTTCATGAAATTCCGTAAAAAAAACAAATTTTCATGGCGGTATTCTGTACCAATATACCAGGAATAAAGATAGGAACGGCAATATGCGTGGTGTTTGGGCCGGGACTGTAAAAAGAATAGATATTCTTTCAATTTAGGTATCTTTTGCATTTCATTAGAAAATGTACATGTAACACAGTGTGGTGCATGCGATGAAACGATGATAACAATAAAACTCTTTTAACCTTGTGGACTGGGACAAGGAGTAATCCATTTATGTATTTATGCTTGGTATTCAAAAAATGATGACCATATTGTTACTGATGGACAAACAAGTATTCGTCTGTCCATAAGATGGACTCCATATGCACATGCACACACACTGCTTACATGCTAGAGTTGTTTTCAAATGACTTGAAAAAATTGTTCATGTGAGAACCTTTATATAACAAGTGGATTGTATACAGGAAAAACGTGTGTGTATTAGATACTCCGAAATTGGATGAACAATACACAGACAAATAATGTCGTTTAATTCGAAAATTATTTCCGTGAACCCATCTGATATTCTACTTTCCGGAATCAATAATCTAATAATAATACATCATGAAAAGTAAAAGTAATGAATAAGACGATCAAACCGGACCAAGATATACTCACAACGACAATGAAGTGATGAGGAATCATGAGATGTTTGAAGCTAAATAATAAAATACGTATTTGCCACAAGAATGAGCCAAGTGAAGAAAACAAGCAGTGAATAAAGTGACAAGAAGGAGGGTCACAGGAATCTTAACACACTCTTAGGTATACATATATACACGCATATTATAACTAAAGTTTTCATGCAACCGTTTTGGGTATATAAAAAAGAAACAAGTTTTCAAACATGAAGAGTAATGCAGCTTTCTCACTCGGAAAATAACATTGTTGTCTTTATGGATGCGAAATATAGAGAAAAAAAATAAGGAGAGAACAATGTTGTTACTACATACTATATATAGTCATATTATCAACCCTTTCCGACTCATCGACAATCTCGATTGCATTCGTCCAACCCCCTCTTTCCTTCATCCTCTTCTCAATGAAATGAAGAAGGATGGATGTAGGAAAAAAATGAGATAGAAAGGCAAAAAAAAGTTTCGTGTTGTTATTATACATAGATGACAAGCAGCCACCCATACACAATCCTACTACAATTCCATTGCTTATTTAGTCTGCATCTCTCTCTCTCTCTCTCTCTCTCTCCTTTTTTTCTCATCTCTTTTTTTTCCATGCCTGTAATAAAATTATGACGACTTTTTGACTCCAGCCAGATTATGTTATATCATGGCATTATTATATGAAAATCTTATATATTTAGAAAAAAGAAGCTCCCCGTTGTCGGAGGATAAAAAAATGGGATAGTACATTATGTATTTATATGAATTTGTATAAAATATGACAAAAAAAGTATATACATTATTATATGGAAGTCAAGGGAAGACAAAGATAAAAACTGTATTATGTATGTGTGTGTTTTTTATATTCCTCTTTTGTTTCTCTTCTGTGTGATGACTCTCCATAACAAAATCAAGGTTTTTATTATATTAGCAACATCAAAAGTGTTGTGTGGTGGTGGTGGTAGCTGGCACAGCATGGACGGAAAAAATTAGATGAACTGTGTCGTGTTTTTTTTGTCATGTTGTAGCATGTAATACGCTAAAGCATAGGACAAAGATGACGACGAGAACGTCCTCTCTTGCACGTAAATAAATATGTTTTATATACACATTCCTAGTTTGAAGTTTACTTATACATAAGTTATGTCTTTCCTGCTGATGATGAAATCATACTTGTTAGCTGGGACAAAAAAAATGTTATAGCTGTGTAAGCCCATATTGAACGAGAGAAGCGGAAAAAATGTAAAAACAAAAAAAATGAGACAACGAGAAAATATATAAATTCATTCTCTCCGCTCTATTTCCTTTTGTTTCCCCCATCTTTCTTATATTTGCCCCCCTCTCTCTCTCACTCTCTTTTCTAGAGCCTACGTGTAGTAACCTCATGTTTAGCAGCAGCTTAACAGCACATTTTTCTCCTTAATTCAGGCTTCTTTGAGAATGATTGTGATATTACCTAAATACCAAACAGTCGAGTACATATACATAAATATATACATGGTAAAAGTATCATCATTAGTTTTTATATGCAATATAATAAGGGAGAGAAAGAAAGAAAGAGATAATGCCATTGTATATATAAACATATCTGAATGAATCTACTTTTGTTATATAGGAAAAGAGTGCACGTAGTAAAACCGAGAAAATGGCAGACATCTCGCAAGACGAGGTTTTTGTCTCAGTGCTTCCTTTCCTCTCTGTTTGGATGTTCTTTTCACATTATTTACTTATATGTATATGTATGATGGTGGTACTTTCTCTTCATGTTTTTGTCCATATATTCATCGACATAATCCAATGTGTCGCATGGAATGCCAATCCTTTAATACTCTTCATGTGAATATGTGTGTGTGTGTGTGTGTGTGGTGGCGGTGGCTATCCTCTCTTGTACGTACTCATAATATAGTTGGTTTTTCCACAGAGAGAGAGGAAGAAAATATTCAACAGTGTTGTTTTCCGCCTTGTGTCAGACATGTAAGTTCTGTAATATACGGCAAGTTGTGTCGCTTGGCTAACATGCATTTAGGCAATATCAATATCATCAAAATAAATAAACTCCCTTCACCCTGTATGTCATACAAAACAATTACTATATATAGTATGTCTGTCTCTCTGTACACTCATATTATGGTTGTTGTAGGAGAGAAGCATCTCTGACTATATATATAAAAGTAGGTAGGTATATAATATAATATTACTCACTGGATCCAAAAGAATTCATGCCTGTTATTACTATTTCATCTTCATGGCATGGTGCACTGGGAATTCAAAATCTAGTAAATTATGGGCGTTTCGCTTTCCATTTAATAATACCATCAACATTTTTTCCTCTCTCTGTATTCTATCTCTGCCTGTTATGATGATAGCTGCAAAATGATGGTTATGTTGTAGAACAATTATGTGTAAAAGTATACCTATGTAAGGCGTTTTGGCACTCATGTTGAAGACATCCAAACGTCATATATTGCGTTCTAGGAAACTTGCTGGCGATTATCCGCGAGTGTACAGAAAATAAAAAATGCAGGAATTTAATACACATTTATTTGTCTGCATAAAGTAGAATTGTTAATCGTCACATCCTCACAAAAATGACTTTCATAGAATACTACCACAGGATATATACATACATAAATTAAAATGTAAGTTGACAACATTGCTATTATTACACACATTATAGTCTAGTCTAAAGATAAAGTAGAATAAGCACGACATCAACCCTCTTTGCCCATGGAAGCACATAAGGCTATCCATTGGTAAGGAGTCGATAATATTATATTTTTTGAAAATAATTGCACTATATGGTTAGCAGTTAGCAGTATTTTTTAAAATAAATATTGCTGAATTGGCACTGATAAATAAAAAATATAGTGTCTAATAACTAATCAATTAATGCCCTCTTTCGTCATTTCATCAGCTATATGTACATAAATGCAACTTTATCTGGAAATTACGTTCAAAATAAGTGGTTCCCATAATTTAATAGTCCTTTTTTCAACTCTGGCGAATAATTCCACGACTGGCATTTGTACATTTGTGTTTTGATCAATTTGTTACCCCTTCGCTAATTCACATTTCGTCAAGGATTTACTCAAAATATTTACTCGAAACGTGTGTTTAACTGCCAGAAAATTAAAACGGAGGTGAATATGAATATCACATTAGTAATGTGGTAAAACGGACAGACTAACAAACTGACAAAACTGAAGGGAATCCATTAAACCAATGATTTCCAGGTCTATTCAATTTTAATTAGTTTACGGGGAAATGGCGCCTAAATTAATTCAGGAGAAAGCTTTCTTCATGATAAAATTTAATACATACAGAGCTTTGACAACATGGGTAGCAAATTATGGTTACTTTTTACTTTCATCCAGACAAAACACAAAATATGAACCAATATCACTTCACGTATAATGTAGTCCCAGTGTTAAGTGTAAATTAAACAAACTAATGTAAATTACAGATAGTAAATATAAACAACATACATGACAGACGCACAAAAACGCTACATTTTACATGCTCATCATACAGCTCATTGAAATAAAAGTGCCCATGTACCTACGTACACGTACGAAAAGTATACCACACATTCAATTTTGAGTAGGAGTATATAGATAAAAGCATGAGCATAACATGACGTTATCTCATCTCCTGTATATCTTCCCGAGAAAAAATCCCTGGCCGTCAGATGCTAGAATTACGATCTAGATCTATCCACAAATATTCCAATTGCATGAAAGCCTATTTTGCGTACCACTTCCAGATATATCTATTTATCTTTATGGAGAAATGTACTCTCCCGGAGAATATCGACTCCCCGGAGTGAGTGAATAAAATTTTCACAAAACAACCCTCATCGTATTCACAAATATCCACACATGAAAGAAATTTGCTTTTCTATTTCATCCAAGTGTGTGTGTATAAGGTCGTCCCTCATACCTATAAATTCTGCAATAATCCATGTTTTTACTTTCCTCTTCCGACCTGAGTATAATGCGCAGTGAGGCACACGTATACAATAAATAGATACATGTATTATTATTATATGCCCTGATGGTTGCATTATCCACTTCATTTTGGGGCTACGTAGGACATACGGCTTTGGGCACACACAGTAAAAACTGAAAGCGTTCAAATTGTTATATATGTATACATGTAGGTAATAATATTACTTCTTTTGTACTTTTTCTATCTGTCTATTTTCTAGCTTTCCAATGCACAGCAGTAGTAGGTTTTGGAACAGTATAATAATATTCCGCGATTGCATTATATTGTAAGGCATTTTATAGCACACTCCCATCATTTTTCAAAGCAATTTGACAAGTACTACATGGAAATAAGAGGACAGGATAATATATAGGTATAAATATCTCCGAGTGTATGAAAATGTCATAACCAGTATCAATAACTATATGTCAGCTTGAAGTCTTGGTTTTTACTATTATTATTGTGGGGAGGAGGATTTGGATGCGAACAAATAGTACAAAATGATGAGTTTTCCCTTCATTTCTTCAAGCTCCTTCCATTCATTTTTATTAAATATAATGCATATCTGCCTTTTTTCTAACTTACATTAATTATTAATTATACTTATGCCTATGTATGTATTCACATTCACATTACCACTAATTTCCTTCTGACGTACAATTAGTTTGCCATTTGTGCTTGACTTTCGTTGTGTGAAAGTGCACATACCTACATGGTTTAGAAACAACCGAATTTGTGGTCATTCAGTCAAACAATTACTACCCTAAAGAAAAGAACGGACGATACTACTAAATAATTGCAAAATATTTTATAGGACACTCAAGTTTTAATTTAGGTACCTTACGAATGAATCACAGGAGAGTAGCTCGGTATCATACGTCATATCTGTATTAATGGACACGTATACTTTACAACTTCATTGTTTGTGGTGCTGTTAAAAACAATGTTTGCTCTTTGTTAAAAAGGGCCCACTTATTTCTCCATTGGAACGGACATTGAAATAGAAAGGCAGTCTC
>JAITYZ010003360.1:0-10732 GCA_027744595.1 Paronellides praefectus | reverse complement strand
AACACATTTCTCTGACTCAACTCAAGCAAAGCTCAAAAGTTCCGGTGATGGTCCTTTTTAACATGAAAGATTCATTTTCCTTTGCTGATGGTGGTGGTCGACGCAAAATGTAGTAGTTACACTTTACATCATCACATGCATAATGTACTGTTTTCACTCTGGGAAAAAAATTTATATATTATATCGTGTGTATGTGATGCTTGTAGGGTGAGAAGAAAAAGGCTTTTTTTGCATTAATCTAAAACCGGGGTTAAGTTACTCAACTTGACTGTATAGATGCGTCTCCAAGACTGATTTATGGATTCATTGAGCAAACTTTGGCTCCTGGACCATCCGTCTCCCTCCGATGTGCTTTCCAGGGTTGGCCAGCTCCGAAGGTTTCATGGCTACTTGACAATTGGGTCATTTCACCATCTCATGATACGAGGTGAGAGCACACGCATATATACACACACATGAAAACTAAATGTAAAAGTATGTTTGCGGCTTATTATATAAATATGTGCGTGGGACTTTACGGGAAGTTAAAAAAATATATATATACCATTTGCGGTTTTTGGTACCCCAATTCCTGCACGTTTCCCTGTCCATAATCAACAAATGGCTTTTTCTACTTCCTCAAGCATTTTGAATAAATAATGGACTTTGGAATACTATATTGCATTGCAGCAGTATATCACCTACTTTTTTAATCTATAGGTAGTCAAGTGTGTGTTCAATAATAGAATTTTTATGGATTTTCATTTTGTACGAAGAAAAAAACTAAAGTATACTGCAGCAGGATTTGCTAATTTTATTTCTTTCCTACAAAAAACATACTTAATTCTTTTATTATTGTTACCGTCACAGAATATTGATTGGAGATCATATAACATCCCACGGGCACTTGATCAGTTACCTAAATATTAGCGAGACTCGTGTGGAGGACGGAGGACGGTACCTTTGCAAAGCTTCCAATCGAAACGGATCAACGTCCCATTCAGCCAGACTAAATATTTACGGTAAGCATTAGCCAGAACAAGATTCATTAGAAAAAACGATGTATTTAGAAAAGAATCTTTATAAGCGTAGAAAAACATATCATTGTTAAACATACTCAAGAAAAAGATGATAATTATGCCCAATCAGTCTAAACCAAAAACATAAAAGCATCTATAAAACATCATTAATTACACACTTTACTTGATGAATAAAAATCCTGAGTTGTGACTGTGACTGTAGCATTGTAAAAGACACACAACAAGGAAAAGCTTCTTTTCTCTTTCTGGAGTAGTCAATCACTTTTTTTTCTCCTGAAGTCCTACAAAGATGATTAGAAGCTTACATAACACTGAATGTAAGTACACTTACGCACACACACAAACACATAAATATAAGTAATCTGCTGTGTAAGACGTCATATACATGTATAATAGGTATACTCATGCTTTTCAGGTATACACATAAATACATATATGATGTAATATTACATGCGTGTAAAAGAGATAGACTAACATGCTGTGTTGCAAACTTGTCGTTTTTCAAGTCACAAGAGAATCCATATAATACGTCTTGGTCATTGTCATTTCAATTACACAAAACATACAACCATATACATACATTTTCTCCTCCTTTCTTTTGTGGGTAAAAATAGATAAGAAAAGCAGGAGAAAATAAAAAGAAAAAAAAAGTCGTTTATAGGTATCAAAAACACACATGTGCCTACACACGTATGAATATAGCACACTATTAGGTATAATACCAGGTAGAGAGACTATACCTTATTTCCTTTTTAACATCCTTCCACCACGTTCCCCACAAAAGAAACAAGTCTCGTTTGAGATATCGAAGATAAGACTCTATTAAATCTAATGGAAGGGACTTTCCAACCTGTCTTTCTTCTAATAGTTTACTTCATGACTCCCATTTCTTATTGTTGCCATCCTACCTACCTAGCACCACACACCACCAAAGAATATACAAGTTCCAGAGTTTTATCCCCCTCTCTCTCTCCTATGAAGCGTGTGTGTGCACCTTTTTCTCCTATCTTGTGAAGCTCTCCCATTCACAGAATATTATGCTGTAGAAGCTGTAGGAGGGCATTCGACAACGACGCGCTTCTTGTTGATAAACGTATAATCATGTTTTACCTTTGCTCTCCTTTTTTTCCTGGACTTGCTTTTTCCTCTCTCCTACAGAGTCGCTCTGCTACTCCTGCTGCTGATGGTGTCACACTGGAAATGTTACAATTTCTATTACATGTGTAATTTCCTCAAGAGGTACACACATAAAAGGCAAAACATTATAGCATACAACTATGTATAATGTGTGGATATACATATTATATAAAAGCAATGTAGAGCGAAGTACCTTTTCCTTATCAACAAAACATATTTCTTCAACAACAAGAGACAAAAAAGAGGAAGAAAAAATACAAGGAAATTCGTGAAAAATGGATTAATACACAGAAAGACACTACACAACAAACCTACAAAGTTGTGTGCAGTTGTATGTTTGCTAAAAAATGTACTATGCACATCAACATATGAGAAAAAATAAAATAAAATTGTACAACTCATTTATATTGCATATGCATCTTATTTGTAAAGAGGCTACCTATAAAAGATCAGGAATATATAAAAGCAATGTAGAGCGAAGTACCTTTTCCTTATCAACAAAACATATTTCTTCAACAACAAGAGACAAAAAAGAGGAAGAAAAAATACAAGGAAATTCGTGAATGGATTAATACACATAGAGACACTACACAAAAAACTACAAACTTGTGTGCAGTTCTATGTTTGCTGAAAATGTACTATGCACATCAACATATGAGAAAAAATAAAAGAAAATTGTTCAACTCATTTATATTGCATATGCATCTTATTTGTAAAGAGGCTACCTACAAAAGATCAGGAAAGGATATGGGAATGAATATTTTCATCTGTTTTCGTGTGCTGTGTTTTTTTCAGTGTGTATGCGAGGGATAGCACACATTGTGATATTTTTTTGTCTTCTTGGTTGTTTGTATTCTACAATTTATTGTAATATGAACATATATATTGCTTTAGGGGCACCCTGGATTCGTATGGTCCCACCTGTGGTTGCAATCAGCTCGGAGTATTTCTCATTGAATTGCCCTATTGCCGGTTGGCCTATTTCTTTCTCGGCGATCGTCTGGGAAAAAGGTAATTTACTTTCACTTTTTTTATTCCTTCCTTATATCCTCGAAATAGCTTTTTCTATAAACCAACTACTATACTTCTAAAATATAAACACTGCATTATTATATTAAAAAAGAGACCATTTATTGTTGTTTCATTTATTTATGACGCACTTATTATTTAAGGGTAAATACTCACAATCAGATTTGTTGGGTGTAGTAGCAAAGACATCTTCTCGACAACAACAACAAAAACCTGACATTGCTGCATTTTGTAATACACATATGTGTAGTAGTAGAAGATTTTTAATGTCATTTGTATGAGGAATGTATGAGGTACATGTCATTATAGTCGTGATTCCTACAAAATATATGTGCGATGCTTGTGACGTTAATGACATGATATTTGTCTGTTGTTGGAAAAATGTTTTATTATTTATCATATTGTTATTATGATATGAACAAGTGCAATTTGGAGTGTGAGTTGGAGGGCAATTGGATGAGCTTGGAGGAATTGTGTGCTTTGTAAAAAAAACAAGTATTGTATCATTTTACGTGACTTTATATGCTGGCCATGACCAATATAATGGACATGAAAATGCCAACAAAATGGATTTCTTTTCCGGTAAAATGTGAAATGAATTTTTGTGCTGCTCTTGGGTCTACTGCTTGTTTGTATCATACAATAACTGTATACTTTACTTTTTTTGGCAAATGTGATAACTGGAAATAATAAAGGAGCCAAAATAAAGAATTACAACAACTACCAACACAACGGACAATATAGCTAACAGCCCCCATTATCCCAACAAGAATAGTAGTTCAAAATGCTTGAATTGGTGGATGTACTATGAGGGTAGTACACCCGACTGATATTATATGACGTGTTTGCTTGTTTGTACGGAAGTAATGGAATTCTATTCTACTCTTGTTCCTTGTTAGACACATGTCTCGACTCACGACCATCTCCACCAAAACTTATGACAGTAGCAAAACATTATATCCATATCATCCTCGTGTATACAGTCTCAGTTTCTATTCCCATTAAATATTAAAGGCAATAAGAAAACTTTACGACGAGGTTTACAATAAACAATCCCGTGTACTTACACTGCACTGAAGTATGGGTACTTGTGAAGATGATGATGATGATGACGATGATGATTTTTAGTTTCTAGCATGAGGATACATGGAAGATGATGTTAAAAAGTTGTTCTTTCACACTCACACTTTTCCCAATTTTTTTCTTCTTGTTTTTGTGACTGGTTGCAGATGGTCAAAAGCTTCCAGTGAATCAACGACATAGAGTGGCAGCAAACGGGACGCTGATAATTTCTCAAGTGGATAAGACGGATGCAGGAACATATTGGTGCTCCATAGAGAACATGCAGGGAAGAATTGCAAGGAGGGAAATTCAGGTCAATGTGGTGGGTAAGTTGAACTTAACCTCATGAAGACGCCATAGGATGCTTTGCCAAATGCAAACGCAATATACATAGAGTATAAGTCGACCAAAACGGACAGGAAGTAACTAGAGAAAAAAACATGCTACATAATATATAAAGCTCCAAACATAACGCATATATAAAAGGGATATAAGAATGTTGAAAAAGATGACTATGCAACACTTTAGATAGGTTTTTTTCATAATATCTTCCTGGAGCTTCCAAGAAAAAATACATAATAAACGTAGCTGGATAGCTGCTAATCCAGCAAAGTGACCATAGTAGATATATAAGGATATATATGTACACTGTGTAAATAATAATACCTTTATCTGGTGGTGAGGGAAAAGCAACCTTTTTTCAATGAACAAAAACATGATGACCACATATGGTGCACATGTAGTAAAAAGTTTAAAATTACGAGGTGAATATCAAAAGCCATAAATATTATATTGTTTGGGTGAAAAAGATGACTATGCAACACTTTAGATAGGTTTTTTTCATAATATCTTCCTGGAGCTTCCAACCGTATAGTAGATATAGAGGGATATATATATGTACACTGTGTAAATAATAATGCCTTTATCTGGTGGTAAGGGAAAAGCAGCATTTTTTCAATGAACAAAAACATGATGACCACATATGGTGCACATGTAGTAAAAAGTTTAAAATTACGAGGTGAATATCAAAAGCCATAAATATTATATTGTTTGGGACAGTTTGATATATAAAAGAAGTATAGAGGAAAAAAGTGTTTTCTTGTGTCTACCATATTTCCGGATCGTGATAAGAGGCTCCATCATGGACATAAATATATATTGAAGAATTGCGTTGCGTCAACTTTTGATACGTTTTATACGACTTGAATTGAGTAGCCTCTCACACACATATATATATATATATTCTTATGAAGGGTAAGTAACAACTGCTGCATCATTAGGTGGGAAGAGGGTGTTAAGAAAGGCCATCCGGTTCTTGTTACAACACTTGAAGTATTGCCTCAACTTCCTTCAACTTAAATATTGAGCATCCCGTTCTCTCACTCACTTTCTCTTTGAAGTGAAACCATGTTTTTAGGCTCTCTCTCTCTCTCTCTCTTTACAAATAAGTAAAGAAGTGTGTATTTACAAAGGAGGAAAATGGAATAAATGGTTCGTGGGACTTTTGTGTGACCAATACTTTTCTCCTCACTTACACATCTCTCTCCAGTCGTACTACATACCAATATAACTGCAACATCATCACCGCACTACCACTTGTAGTACAAGTACTACACACAGAGTAGTGTTTGGGAGAAGAGCACTAAAGTGGCGCGCTGACAGTAATTCACATTCCATTCAGATACTTGTTCCAATGTGCAAAGTCGTAAAATCCCTTATGCCGCGGCACATCAAGCAACCTACTCACATACACGGCTGTATACGGATTTATTTAAGATAAGAGGCAGATATATGTACAGACATAAGTGTACGTAGATTTCCTTCTGTGTCTACTAAATAAGGCACACAAAAACTAGGAATTAACCGAAAAGTAAACAACATGTTTAACACTCGGTTTTATGCTCTTTGCTTTCATTGCGTTGCACAAATATAAAAAAGTGTATATGCACATAACACACATTTAATGGCTTGTGACCCTGATGAGCTTGTATAATTACTTTGTCAATATATATTACAATTGTACAAACTTTTTTTTAGTGTACTTTATGTCTGTACTCTAATGAATTAAAAATGTGTGTGTGTCGGGATGGAAGATGCGATGTATTTTTTCTCCAATGTTTAGAGGTTTTTTTTACATATTATGACCCTGATCATGGGATACATTATTAGTAGGACTATTTGCTAAAAAAATAGTAGATAACCAAGTAAAAAAATTTAATGATACTCTGTGTTGTACTCAAGGCGGCAACCAAAAACTTTTACAAAGTCGGGTGATGGGAAGAAAAATACGTTTAGGACAAATATGTAAAGAGAAATAGAGAGCCACGTTGTTACTACGATAGCAAAGTTGGGTTTTTTCTTTCTTCTTCTTCTTCTAAGTATCCTCGTATGAAAGTTGCCCGTACAAACTCGTAAAAATTCCTCTTTTTCTTTGATGCTGCCTTGCTAAAAATAAGCATCTCTGCACAGTACCCCAGACGTTTGAAAAAAAGAGAAAGGTACATACATAAAATAATATTGTGAGAATATAATATTTTCTTTGTGATGATGATACCCGGATATATATTTTATAGATGGGTATAGCCACGTGTGGAAATGTGCTGAATATTTTTACCAAATTTACCATAAATGAGCTGTTTTCTTGCTTTCTCCTCTCTCTCTCTCTCTTTCATTTCTCATGCATGCGTGGATGCGATTAGAAAAAGAGAACGATTTTTGTGTGAGAGAAAAGATATCTCTCATGGTATGAACGCATACTTGCAGTAGAAAGAGAGATACAAAAACTCTAATGTGTAGCCATACCCAAACACACACATAGACACATGACTCATGCGGCAAAAGAAAAAAGGAAGTGTAAAACTATCGCCAGTATAGTTTTCACTAAAAAGAGAACGATTTTTGTGTGAGAGAAAAGATATCTCTCATGGTATGAAAACATATTTGCAGTAGAAAGAGAGATACAAAAACTCTAATGTGTAGCCATACCCAAACGTACACACATAGACACATGACTCATGCGGCAAAAGAAAAAAGGAAGTGTAAAACTATCGCCAGTATAGTTTTCACAAGGCGCATAGAAATGACTGGTTAAATTAAATGTGTACATTAAGCAGCTATATAGATTTCAAAAAGAAATGTTACATACTTTGGCATGCAGAATGATAGCGATACTTTGGTAAATATATTTATACAAACACAGATACATAGGTATGTTGGTATGTATTGATAATGGTTAAATACTATTGCGTACTTTAAACAGTTTTCATTGCAAAAGACTAGTGAAAAATTTTGTGACCTGAACCCGGCTCGCTGGAAATCTTGACTGAAATGCACCAGAGACTCATCGATTTGATTCTACTAATGACAGTAAACACGTACTACACACGAAAAATAGTCTGTAGAGTCGTATAATGTTGCATAGTATCACTAGCTCCATCATAATATTCACCATTCCTTCAATTTTTAAGAACGTATAATGAGGTTAGTTAGGCATGGCATGTCGTAGAGCTTGTGTAAAGTACACAGAATATGGTCTGGGGGTAGGGATTCCCATCTTGCCTACTATTCCGTTTGTGATACTTTTTGGGAAGGAGTAGTAGTAGTATAGTGATTAAAAGTTATGGGCAATACTCAAACAGAATATTTTATCAGAGAATACCATCATCACACACTGTAAATCCTGAAAGGATGGATGATAACACATTATCGATAAAATTTGGAACAGAAGAGTTGTTCAGCGCAGTGTGGAGTGCGAGTAATAAGAGGAGCGGTGATGATGTCGGCACACACAAGTACAAGGCATGATGGCATATGTGTTGGAGAGAATATATGTGGGAAGGGAGCACATGTACAATTCACACCAGTTCCGTGTGTGTGAATAGTGCGAATAGCAACATAACACACTATATATATATACCTACATTTGAATAATATATAGATATGGAGATATATAATAATAGCATGAAAAGAGGGACTGGCAGGAAAACGTGGGATTATGAAAATCATCTCATTTGCAGCTTTAAACAGATTCTTAATGAAAATTGTCTGGTGAACGATTATTATATGTTTTTATGTTAGCTACGCAAAACGTGTGTGTGCTTGGGGAAAGCGAGATATAGAAAAGCGTTTTTCAGTTCCAAGTCCAAAAAGTATTGTCATCTTTTTTTCCTCTTTTTGCTCATGCATAAGTAAAAGCGATGATTGTGATCATCATCATCATTATGAGAGTTCTAACAGCTCAATAATAATGATTGCACTTTGGATAAAAAACAAAAGGAAAAATCTCTTTTTTTCTTTCTTGTTTTCTCTTTCATTCAAAATATTATACCTATTCAGTTGATATGTATAAAAATGTGTATGTCTCTCTGTGTGTGCATTTGCCATATTGACATTACTGTCAGTGTAACACCACGTCAAATAAGGATCGATTTCTTTTTGAAATTCAAACTGAGTGAGAGTTTTGCGTGCATGATGCGATGTGATATATTTTTTGTTTGAATTTGTGTGTGTCAACTTATGTGTATATGTATGGATGAATATCTGTATATTGTATAAACGGGGAAATTGAAAAGATGTGATGTATTGTTGTACTTCTATACATAAAAATACCTATCAATATTTTTTATTATCATTATCATTTGGTTATGTAACATATGCGCATCGGTTTACTATTGAGAGCAGCTCCGCTGAGAATCTCACTATTTCCGGAAAGCAGTCAAGTTATGGAAGGTGACCGACTCACTCTTGTCTGCACAATAAGCTCAGGTGACAATCCGCTAGAGCTACGTTGGACAATGATACCATCTTCCTGGAAGGCGTCTACACCACTCACGTCTATTATTGCCACCGATCAAATGCGCCCCAGTTTACTGGGAGTGATTGGAGAAGATGACAAAACCAGCGGTTCCTTCACCGTTGTCAAGACGGATTCCTTCACAACCCTTTTGAAAATCGACGGTGTTAAAGAGTCTCATGCAGGCGAGTATTATTGCGACGCGCTTTCACCCGCAGGACGAATTTTTCGAAGACATAATCTCACTGTTTATGGTACGACGCGTACGATGGATGAAAATAATTTTGTACAAAAAAAATTAGCAAAAAATTCTTAGTATTGCTCTGTAACATTTTTCCCTTACTTCAACAACAACTTTTTTGTTCAATTAATCTGTACTATAATTAGCATCTTGTCACTACCTTATTTAATTAACTCTCTACAGCTATATACATATAATATATACATACATATATGTTATGCCTTCACAAAAATACCAGTTTTTGTTTGATTGAATGAAAAAGTAAAATGAAAATGAGTTCTTTGAGACTAATATTTTGTGAGCGCGTAAATATATGCGTACTGTGCATACATAAATATATTTGTCACTTTTGACGTGCTAGGTTTTTGGGATAATGCTTTTCATTTTCTATCTACATACCTATATTTCTCTTTTTCTCTCTCTCTCTTTCTCAAACTATCTAATATATACCTATATGTACGTTTTACAAAGCTTGTGAAATCATTTCATCTTTCTCTTTTCTTTCTCTTTCTCTCTCTCTCAACTTTCTCTCTAACGTGTTACACTATTTTACATGTTAAGTGGCTGTATTATTGGTAATGTGCGGAAATGAGAATTTGTCATTTATTTGCTCGTGCCTTGCCGTTTATATAGCGTGTGTGTGTGTTTTCTAATTTTGTACAAGCAAGTATAACCTATGGTTTTTGCCAATTTCCACAATTTAATAACGTTTCATTATTATTACTACTTCTACTTCTATTACTACTCATGATGATGACTCTCTCTCTCTATTTCTCTCAATCCATTTTCCAGTTTGTGGCTGCTCATGTGATGATGTAATATTGTTCATCTCCTTTGTGCTCTCTTTTTCTATCAATTAATTTTAAGTACTATATACTTGCTATGTGTCATGTACGGAATGAAATATATTTATTATGATATGGTATACCTTTTACAATGATAACAACCCATCCGATTTTACTATGTAGTTTAATTTCATTTCATATATATTTGTACCTGTGTATGTGTATATATTGCAGCTCTGCTATATTGAATGTTTTTCATGCAAATATCTCAATTTATTATTATTACTATATTATTATGTGTCAGAATCGAATGCGAGGTTATGCAAATGAATGCTTTTAAATGAAAGTCTTATTATCAAAACATGGTCTGTTTTATGGTTTGACTTGTCGCAGTGAAATGATTTCGGAATGGTGTATAAAATAATAATAATATGTTGTCTCTTGTTTGTACTCATTTACTCCCGAACGAAACCTGTATTTTACAAAAAAAGAGTGTTCAAAGGTTCAGTCGGACAAATATGGTCAGAAAATATGTACACGTTATAGTATACTCAAAGAGGTTATCTACTTCCTTATCAAATGAAAAGTCAAATATTGGTCAGTGTATAAATAGATGTTATAAGAGGGTTTTATTACTGTTTTCCCTTCATCATTGAAAATAAAGCGT
>JAITYZ010003359.1:0-11442 GCA_027744595.1 Paronellides praefectus | reverse complement strand
GAATCACTGAAAATAAGACAAGTTTAGTAAAGCTGTAATCTAAATATATAACAAAGCCAAATTATAGCAGCAAATACAGTTAAAAAATGAGTAAACCGTATTTTAAAAGTGTAATATCTATATGTATATGTGTACCCATCTAGCTTAAACAAGATATCTTATCTGAGTGGTATTTCGTCAACAACGGTTGCTTTTCAGTGTCAATCTAAACCGTTTGTTCGACAAATAATATCAAGTGGGATACATGCATGGTTATATGTATGCATGTGTATAGGCAATTAAAAAAAAGAGAAAATCCCTATTTTTGAGATGTCGCAATAGAGGATATTGAGACAGGCTAAATCGTTTGTAGAAAACTAACAAGTGCAGTTCTACTTTGCCATTTAAAACGATGAGTATTTATCTTTCTAAAAACTAATTGATTTGCAGATTCAAGTGGGTCAGACAATGACAATGGAACTCTCTTAGGAAATAGGAAACCTGTTTTCGAAGTGGTTGATGTCATTTTCCGACCCTTCCGACCACCTTCCATTCTTATCATGGACTTTTTTAGAAAGCCAAACGCCACCACTACTGCATCAGGTAACAATACCAGTTCCGAAGAGGATGGCAACTTATCTGACTCTTCTGAAAAAGGGACAACCGTTTCATCCGACGATAACCAGAGTGGATCAAATGAAACAAATTCCAAGGAAAACCTTGGTGGTAGTAACAACGTTGATACTAGAAGAACACAAGGTACTAATGGTATTCCCTCTCATAAGCTAGTTATTTGAATGGCTGTAGTAGCGTAGCAAGACGGGTCAAACTGAAATTGCTGTGCACAAAAACAATTCTCAATGGATAATGAGAATAATGATGACGCAAGGAGAATGTTGGGTATGCATAATACATGTAATTTATTGCTTGATCTGCGTCTTATGTCCGGACATTTTACTATGCTCTCTCTCTCACACACACAACGTGTTATGCTGTGGTTACATGAATATGTGCACTACACTCATTGTTAAGCTATTATAGAGCATCTGCCTGAGTGCGAGTGAGTGCAAGCGTAATATGTATTATCGTTTTCCCATTATCTGTGTTCTGTCAGGTAGTAAAATATGCATTTCGGAAGATAAAGGCAAGCCTCCATATTTTTCACTCCTTTTCAATTTTTCAATATAAATGGTTTTCACAGACAAGGAAAATAGCCCCGCTGATGATGGTAACGATGATGGAGATTTTCCTTCAACACCACTATCAATAAATGTGGACTCTGGTAAGAAAACTGATGGTAGTGGTAGTAGTAATAGAGGTGGTGGCGGTGGTGGTGGTGATAATAATGGCCAACGCAGAAAACGAGAAACTCATCAAATGGGCAATATTTCAAAAGGAGATGATGACTCCTCTTCTTCCAAAAAGATAGCTGGAAAATTCCAACCTGATGACATGACCAAGAGTAATAATAATAATAATGATGACAATGGGAATAATGGCGGAAGTAGTAGTAGTAGTAGCGCCACCCTCAATGATGCTATTGATGGAGGAGATGATGACGATAATGGGCAACGTAAGACGACTGACGATGGGACAGTGAAAGTTTTTCTCGAAATCCTTCAACTGGTTCCACTTTCCAATTCCACCTCACTGACATCATCGGAAAACGGTAATGCTGATGATTTTGAAAGTAGCTCAGCATACACCACTACCTCCACTACCACCGTAGCAGATGAGAAGGAGGACACTGACATCAAGACTCTCACTCAATCCGTGAAAGCCAATTCCAATCAAAAATTTTCCTCTGTCATTACACCTCAACATACACCACTACCTCCACTACCACCGTAGCAGATGAGAAGGAGGACACTGACATCAAGACTCTCACTCAATCCGTGAAAGCCAATTCCAATCAAAAATTTTCCTCTGTCAATTCTCTTGCAGTGAACAACTCAACATCTGAAGACACCCCACCACCATCGCTGGAGAAAACTTTTGAGGTGGTGCAAGAAAGCAAGAAAAGGAGAGTTGCCCGCTCGGCAACAACAACAACGGCTGGCGATGCTGAGAAGAAGGGCAATCCATCAAAGAGTCTAACGGCATCAGCTTCTCCATCATCGGGAACGAATAGCAAACCACTGACTGGTAAGGATGCGCCAGCTGCCCCATCAGCTAAAATAGCACCAGCGTCTTCAACTACTCCTGCTGATGACTCGCAAGGGCCACCATTAGAAAATGTAACATCACCTACTCACGATGATGGTGACTAGAGAGAAAGTGAAAATGAAGAAACAGACCCGGCTATTACTTATCAACCTACATACATACATACATACTTCTTACTTTTATGCTTTCACTTACCTACATTATATCAAATAATTCTGTATATAATGATGAATACATTGTGTATTAAATATACTTTCAATGCAAATATAAAAATGCATTGTACAAATAAATACTTATTCCGCTTTTGAAACTCAATACTTGTTCTCCACGAATATGTATTCACAACGACAACATATACAGTAGTAGTATATTGCGAAGTTTACACATGTAAGAAATTAATAGAGGTGCAGTCAGTGTGATGAGAACAAGACAAATCCTTTTCTAGTGCTTTCCCTTTTTCACTATATACAATGTATATAGTGTACAAACAGATTTTCTCTCTTTTGTATATTGGCCACTACATATCTCATACCTTCTTCTTGTTCGGCTTGGTTGGCTAGTTTTCACTATCAACATTTTACTTGGTTCCAGTTTGCTTTCGTTTGTTTTCATCATAAGTAATTCTCCTATTCAGGCCAATACGACTACACACTAACTCAGATACACATATACACATATACGTTTAAAAAAAATGTCTGAAGTAATGCGTTGCCACTACATGCTCTCATCTTGTTTTCTCTTCCCATTTCTCATCAATATCTTTTTCTCTCTTGTTGGACAAGATGTGAAAGAGAGAAGGGAGGGAAGATGAGAAGAAAACTTTTAGTTTTTTTCTCTCTCTCATCCATCCATACACTCACACTCCCGGTGTATCTTTCCTTTTCCGTGATCATTTTAGCACGAATAGCTCATGTATAAGAGGGAAAACAAATCGAGGCTGAAACAAAAACGATGAAAGCAGAAAAACTGAAAAAATGGAAGGTACCAGCATCTAACCAAGTTGCGTTTAAACGTCTATTTATGTACATACTTTACTGTATACCTATTTTTTTTTAGTTGGACTGTCCGACTAACAACTCTTGTAGAAAAAATACTTTCTCCAATTGTATCATGTATTTTTCTGGCTCACCGTATTAAACATGTTCTGATTTTTTTCAAAAGAGCGTGAATAATGCTCTGTACACACTTCTGCTGTTGTATGCATATCTATAGTATCTAGTAATAAGGTGTACATTTTATGCAACACATAATGCCACCCACTTCTATAATAAAAATAGAGAAAAGTATTCATAAAGTATTCGTAAACCTTGAGAAATGACACCTTCAAATAAATTGTGTTGCTCGCCAAATGAACTTAAATGTGATGCACACGTTTATTTTTCCGTGTGAAAACCAACCAAAGTTTTATCTAATTACAAATTTGTCAATGTTGATAGACATATAGCATGAAATTTCTATCACATTACATTGCATTTTTTCATGTAACTGAATCATGTGGTGGTGGTTTGAGGAAAAAGTTTGTAAAATGAGCTAGTATGGTTGTTAGTGGTGGTGTCAGTGTCAGTCAGTTCAACAAATGAGATGAAGCGTGTACTTATACTCACTACATATTATTATATAGTATTTGGTGAAAGGTGTTGCGTTCATGTCGATGTTTTAGAAAACTAGTCAAACTACACGAAAAAAAATCCAATAACACTGAAAGTTCTTGTTTTCACAGACTTTTTACGATAGAAAAAAATACATCAGATGCAACGGAACAAAAAATATCACGAATTACACTACCTTACTAATGCTACTACTTGCTGACTGCTGTTGTGGTTGTGTGTGTGTACACTTTGTCAGCCCACACACCACGTACAACTTGTCTACTGCAAATTACAAGTATTCTTTTCTTTGGATAAGTTTGCAATGGATTGGATAACTAACCATGTTCATACAAATAGATTGTGTGGTTGTTTTTTTGCTCATTTCTTCTCCCTTCTTTTCTAAAACTCTCGCCAATGAAGCAGAAGCAGTCACTCAACGGCTCGAGTCGAAGAAGAAAAAAGAAGAAGAAAAGTTGTCTTTTACTTTTTTTTACGTCTTTTTAGTTGTTGGTAAAGCCCACTAGAAAGTAATACGAGTGGTAGTGTGTAATTGAAGACGAAGAAAAAAGTTTGTATTTCTTTTTTGGTTGGTTAAAGGTTGAGTAGTAGGAGTAGTGGTAGGTATAAAAGGTGGTGTTCATGTTTCTGGTTAGTAGGTGAATAGATCATTTCACTTTTGTTGTATTTAGTTGATTGGCAATTCTTTTTCCCACAGTCCATCTTCCACTTCTTGTTAAATGGCTCTAAATGCCATGTACGTACCTATACCTATATCAAATAATAATAAAAGTTGTATTTAAACCTGATTGGTTCTCATAATATGCCTTTACTTTTAAGACTAGATAGTGATTGGAAAGAATTCATACAAATAATACTTATTAAGCAGCTAAACGATAACCCCCTAAAACATGTTAGCCTTGTTGTGCTTTTTATTGGTCGACTTGCCCACACTATCAAACCGACCAACCGTATTTACTCCAATAAGAGATGGAACATGGACCTCCATTAGCAGGAAAGTTACAGGGATACGAGGTATAACTTATTTATGTATATATGTTCATGTATATGAAGCAGAATTGTGTTTTTTTTTAAATATAAACCTGTGCTTTTACTGAAGAAAATACAGTATATAATGTAAGTTTGTAAGTATCTACGTATATACATATTATGTAGTTATTAGTTTTGATCCGCCTCCACCTACATTTTGTCGTGGTAGGTGGTTAGTCTTCTTTTCTTCCTCCTTTTTCTGAACTTTCATCAAAAAGTAGAAAACTAGAACAAATTACCTCTCTCTTTCTTTATTTTTTTGCAAAAAGTTTTCTCCCAATTTTTTAATTTCTACTTTTTCTTTTATTTACGCTTTATCCTATTTATATCTATCCAATATGTAAGATTCATTTAACTTGCTTTGTTTTCTTCCATTTTATATAGGTTAATAAAAGACACCGGTTGGGTATTATTGTGGGCAGTTAGTGAGTGTGAGATTTAGATTGAATTTGGGCCACTTTTATTGCAATTAGCGTCACCACATGTATGTGCATTCAATAGCGTGTTCACAGTGTTTACTTATTTGTTACTCGACCTTTTACAACTACTGCTGTTATGATACCTCATGTATACTATATAACTTTTCTAAAACGTTAAACATTTCAAGATTCCTACAAATTCTGCTACTACTTCACACGGAAAACAAATCTGAAATATTCTTTCCCTCCAGACTAGACTCTATTTATACTCAACTTTAGTTAGTCTACTATACCCTTTTCTTTAATATCCCAGGAGGTCCTTCCTGTGGAGCTACATAGGTCTAATCGAGATAATCATTTACTATAAATGAAATGAGTACAAGTAATGAAGTAATAAAGGACATAACGTTGCTGAAAATGTTTTAAAAATACTTGAACATTTAAAGAAAAACAGCTCTAAAATTTGAAAAAAATGTTTATTGCCGCTGATTTTTTAGGAATCTTAAACAATTCATGCTCCAGGGCTATGTTTTTAAGGTTTTTACAGAGTCGTGAATCCAGAGTTAATGGTATTTATTGTTTCCATCCAGAGAGTGTTTACACGAGGACGGACCGACGAACCTGCCAAATTATAAAAATACACTTTATGCAGTACATTTTATGTAATGTACTATAATATAAAAATATATCTTATTTATATGCTATTTATATGCATTACTGGATTAAGGAAACACCAACAAAGGGAGGCACAGGGAGGCAACGAATGGAAATAATGGCCGTCTAATCATTTTCTAGCAATGCTGTAATTAATCCTTTTAATTTCCATTAAATCCCTGAACCGCCAGCAATTTATCTTTTCGCTTTTCTTCCCTCATTTTCCTCTTTTACTCACACGAGTACACTTACACTCACAAATTTATATAGAAATTCTTTTCCTCCTAGACTTTTTTTTTCTTGGTCCTTTCGTGTTAGCTATTAAAGTAGAAAAGAAAAAAAAGTTTTTTTTAACTAAAAGAAAATGATTCGTCTTTGACTAATGGTTCAAAGTTCTTGACTTGCCAAATTATTTACTCTCGCATAATTCACATTTCTTTTTTCACCCAAGTTTTTATTTCTTTCCCTCTGTAGAAAAAATCCAAATTTTTTTGGGGAAAGTAAACACATTGAAAAGTGGAAAAAGAATAAGGTTTTTATCAAAAACCAATTGTTAAATGCATTTATTCATGAGGAAATCCGAATGAATTTGAATTTACGAATTTTGGGTCGATGTGTCGTTTTTTCTCGCAAAGGATAAGTTTATTTATGTAGAATTTACATACACACTACATTTATGCATGAAGGGGGTGCAATGTTATTTTTTCCAAGATTGTTATTTGCGTTTTGTATCAACAGAGAACTAAAAAAATAGTGTCTTGATTGTAAAATGGCAATGGCAGACTAGGTAGGTGGTATATAGGCTGCTCTTTAAATTGACAAAGGGCAGGAGAGAGCAGCACAACAAACAATTTCACAACCTTGGATGTTTTCAATGTAAATTTTGTTTAAAAGGGTTTTCCAGAAAAAAAATTCAATCATTTTTGATCAAATTCTTTTCGACAAATACAGTATCAGCAGAGGGGTTTGTGTGCCACATCAACTGGTGCTGGATGCTGGATGCAATTTAAAAAATTGCACGTAACAAAGCTATTTGATCAAAATGGATTCTCTGGATAAGTAAAAGTAACGCCAGGCTTGTGTGTGAAGTGTGAACAGTCAAGTGTGAACCAAATCATGTAAATCGCAAATCGTTTGAGGAATTTGGGTTACAAGATAGATAACGACATGGAAGAGAAAAGGAGGAACATCGTGCCAGTGTGCCCCTCTATCATTAAAACAATTTTGGTTTCTTTATTGATTGCTACGTATATATAGAAGCCCGGGCATATGTACCTATAAAGATCTCATCATCCATAAACAGGTTTTTTCCCAAATGAGCACACACAACACCCTTTAAAATTATGCAAAGTTTGTATAAAGTGTGTTCCTGTGAGTTTACGAGTGAGGGGTAAAAGAAAAGCTCTTACCCCGGTTCCTGTATTTCACCGAAACGAAACGAGAGTAGGTCGAGGATCATTGAAATACCTAAATCATTATCATTTGTGAGAAATTCGGAATACGTACACAAAGGCATTAGCTCATCATCATCATCATCATTTTGAGTTTTTTTGTATTTTGACTTTACCCTTAAAAATAATGGATTACTCGTGTGGGATGTATCGTCGTCAGCATATAAGCATCCAGTGTGTTTCCGGGAAAAAATGTACTCCATTTTGGTGCTTTCTATTGTTCTGTATCATCATCATTATCACCATCCTACATTCAAGTCCCACACAACACCATTAAATTTATGAGGAGGTTAGTTTTACAACGCCAAACGGTAGCGTATAAGCTTAAGTACTATATCATCATATTGAGAGGTAAGCTCATCGCTGATCTGTTTTCATCGTCATTTTCATATATGGTTGTTTTAGAGTTGTGAACCTGTTCCACTTTTACAAAGTAGCATTTTATCATGATGATCATCATGATCCAAAGAGATGCGATAGTGTAGTTGATTGAAGTAAAGACACCTACACCCATTTCACTCATCCCCTAGTCATTTTTGAATTGGAACCTTCAAGCCGATGTTGATGATGACAAGATAAAGAGGCTCGCAATTGCTGATGATGATACTCTCCAGAATTCCGCGTATGTGTATATATTTCAAGTGGAACATCATTGCCATATCAGTCTTCTCTTTTTCTTTTCCTTGATCTGTTGTTGTCTGTTGTAGCAGACAGTGCAATTTCGAAAATAAAAAAAGAAAAGAAAACATTACAGGGACAATACACTTACACAACGAGTAAACTTTGAACAATTGGGTGAAATATAAAACATACAATAAAAGTATAAGTTCCTATATTTTTAGATGCTTCACATATAAGCTTTATCTAATATTGCAGAGGTGTTGAAGCCTTATTTTAAATTCTGTTATTCTTACATAAAACTTGGAATTGAAGGGTTATATCATTCTATTTTGGTGCGCGTTGATTCATGTATGTAGGTTCATATAAGTTCCAATTCCTTTTTGTGTGATGGTTAAAACAGAAAATTGCGTAAGAAGATTTTACTCTAAACGACTGTTTCAAAACATACCAACTTTTCTCACGCATTCAAGGATTCGATAGTAGATCAAATGGAGTAAAAACATTTACTATTGTAGAAAGTTAATAATAAAATTACAGTATGGAATGTGTGGATACACAATGTATAACTGTTTGTAATCTTTTTTCACGAAATAAAACAAAAGGTGTGTAATGTAATGTTGATTGGAAAAATTTTACTCACAAAAATAGGCTTCGAGGACTATGTAACGACTATTATTAGTATATATATTAATAGTGGTAAAATATTTCAATTAATTTCACGGAATGGAGTGTTATTACATACAATCAGACAAAATAGAAATAGACGAAGCCAAAATGCTCTTTTGTACTTGACGCCTCCTACGTACCTCTTTAGAAATGGCATTTTATTTTAGAGCTGGAATAAAACAAACTACAAAGTGGAGATGATAATACTACTAAAGGCACTATTAAATATGCATTAATTTATCCAATACTTTGCATATCTTCCGTTTTCCACTCTCTTTGCAAATGAAAAGTATTCCAATACCTATAACAAACACACCTACAACAAACTAGAATCTGAATAATTTGCTTCTCACTTTATAGTTACCTAGTTGCTTTGATCACTATCATCATCATCATCATCATCATAATGTAACACAATTTAGTAGTAAAAGATGTATGAGTTTGAGAAAACACTGTGTGTTTACTGTTGCTACAATCACCTACACCTACCTACCTACCCGCATTGTTTCCAGCCGTTACGAGATGGATGGAGGAGGATCCATTCAAGTGCTTTACTTTACCTTCACTTGGCTAATTCGACATCATCATGCTTTTTATCTCACAACACCAGAAGCAACAAAGTAAACGATATATGAGAGCATAAATATCCTAAATCCAATTGAGAGAAGAACCAGTTCAATGCGTGGAGCTTTATTCCTTTAACATATTGTCGACTACACAAAGTATAGATGATGATATATAGTAGGCAAATAAAACACAAACACATCAACCAGCAGCATATTTTAGAGAAGGAAGTAGAAAGAAGAGAAAGCTTTTGAAAAGCACTCAACCATGTCTATTAGCATTCTAATCTTGAATGTTTCCATTTACACCAAAAGAATTTCGCTATTTTATATTGTTGTATCACCAATAAAAATACCTAGGCATATGTAACTTTGTAAAAGTGTAACCAATATAATATCCTTCCGCACATTGTATTTGAAAAAATCGCCGCGATATTTACACCTAGACACACATCGGATCATCCATCAGAGAGCTCAAAAGACCAGACGCAACACCACACATCATCAAAAAAAATCCTATATAGAGCTTGTATCTAGTATTTTGCTTAAAATCTACAAAAGATGAGCCAGCCAACCTACCCTACTCGAGGTTTTTTTGTAGTGTTTTGTGTAATATTGTTGGTTGGTATTATATTCAGTATAGAAAAAAAGGGTTAAATCTCTCATCATATACCACCTTTTTTTGCTTAAAGAGACACAGATAACAAAAGGTGATGGTGGAGCTGTTTAGTCAAGGAAGACAGGCTATAGCTCTTCTACTTGCTTAAACACAAAACACGCTTGTTTAAATTCTGTGAAGAAAGCAAGCGGAAAGATGGGAGAAGTTATAGGGTTTCTTCACTGGAGCGAAGAAACGCAGGATAGTTACTACCGGAATTGTTGTATAAAAGACGACATCATGCATGATGATCATCATTATCATCATCATCAACAACTCTTGTAGTATATAACAGGAGCAAAGAGAAAGTAGGTACATATGTATTATATAGCAGCTCTGCTGATGTGCAAATTTAGAGGAAACCCAAGCCGTCTTTGTATCTGTATTTTGGAATACATTATTGCGTTTGGCCTTCCATTCTTCCTTGTTGTGTGTACGGTGGTTGCGTTTCAAGACTTGAAACTCTTTTTACTCAAGTCTATATGGTGAGGGTTGTTCCATCCGGTGTTTTTCTTTGTTATGCATGTTTGGTCCACACATACACACACACACAATACCAACTCACTGCATACTATCAACGCCACCACCAGTTTAGTTTTTAAACGAAGATACACTTACGACTTTACTTTTTTACTTTGCTTTACTCAAGTAGAACCAGAACAGACATATAAATTGCCTGTTTAGTAGAGGCAGCAGTGCACCGGGATGATGCAGACACCAACTTTGTACGAGTATTCGTCGCATACATTAGTATTTTTTGTTGCTGTTGTTGGTGTCCGTTGATAATATGGGCTTTCTTCTCTTCCTTCACTTTCACCACGAGTTTGAGAGCCCAGTTGCTGGATTTAGTGGAAATAATAACAACTGCGAAAAATTCACAGCGAGTACTGTGTATTAGCATCAGTTGTACATTCAAGTTGAAGGTAGCCATGCGTGTATCGTAGATATGCGTGTATCGTAGATATCCTCTTTTCCATTTTATCCCCGCATTCTTTGAGTTATAAATGTGTGGATTTCCCTCCTTGTTGATAATGCTTGCATTCTACTACTAAATTAGGTAGACGTTTTTACCTTTTCTTTTTTTCATTCAAAGATAAATATGTATGTTATGTGGAGAGAATGAGACGAAACTGAATATTATCCTTGCCATAATATGCCACTTTTGCGTAACAGTTATATCCACACGTCACCATATAATATATTCTGCGTAAAAATATGGCCCGCGAAAATTCAAATATTCGAAATTAATGTTTTCCTCTCTCTCCTCTGTTGATACTAGTAATAATAATATACTTTTGTAGAGAGTTGAGTGAGAAAGAGTGCTATGCTGTTCCTCTGGAACAGTGTTCCATGTTCTTTTTTTGTGCACTTCCTTCTCCTATTTTCACACAAGTGAGTTCTCCCGGTAAAAAAATGGGAAGAAAAGTGGGTAAAAAGCTGTTTGTTGTTCTTGAAGAGAGAAAAAAAGGGAATACGAGTAAAGAAAACAACACGCACTTCGTCCATAAAATAAATCTGCAAAAAAACAGATGATCATCTGGAAAGCAACGGAAAAAAGATAAGAGGGGAAAGTATAAAAGCATCTTTTTTCGAGAAGGAAAAAAATAATATGCAATGTTTGGTTTATCT
>JAITYZ010003358.1:0-13699 GCA_027744595.1 Paronellides praefectus | reverse complement strand
TCACAATTCGTCTTCCTCTCTCTCACTCACTTAACTCGCTAAAGTTTCGGATTATAGCAATGACATCGTATCACTTCTTCTTGTGTGGTGTGGTTGGTACTACACGGTGCTCACAATGCATAGGGCTTTTATATGTAAATAGTAATTCATTCAATTTTTGTCATGATGATCACATTACGCCATGTCACGTTACATCAATTTCTGTTAAGGATCATTGCTCTTGCCAGCAAAAAAGAAACAGCGGGGATATAGTTGAGATATAGAAGACAAGCCCATAGTAAGAAAGTTGGTAAGACTCTTTGACTTTTTGTCATGTGCTGCAGAGCAGCTCAACAACTACTCCACGTCCGGCAACGACCCTACGAAACTAAAATGTTTATGATCAGCTAAAAGAAATATAATATGTATATCTCGCACATCTCTTATTACAACGAGCAAAAAAGCCACAAGTTTATATAATATATATTTTTTATCAAATGAAAACACTTGAGTCCGCTTGCTTGCCATTCAATCATGCATTTAATCCACTTGGAGTGTAGCACACATAGCGCATTCATAAAATGGCCCATTGAAGCTATCGCCTATATTTTATGTCCCTTCTCTTGATTGATTTAAAGCATGAAAATCTGTTTAGCATTATGAGCATGTTTTCTTACTCTTCCTTTCCTCCTCCTCCTACTCTCCTTTTCCTCCTTTTTACTGTTTAAAATAAAAAAGGGATTTTGTTCATGGCTTTTGTACTTTTGTTATTTTGAGCTTAGCAAAAAGCTATAACACAAAAAAGTGCATTTTATTATGTAAACTATAAAACTTGTCACATTAGCATATTTCCTCAGTCTTCTCCTCTCTTCTGTTATACATTTTTATGTATATTAAGCCTTCCATCATTTGAATTGCAGCATAATGCAGTACACATGTCCATTTATTAAACTTGAAAGCTTAGTGCGGTCACTCAAGCAAAATCTCATTTTCCTTGTTTGACGTACATAGAATCTCTTTCTTTGAAACACTCTGTCTTCATGTGTCAAATTTATTTTACACAAGCCAAAGAGAAATGAAGATGGATTAAATGCAACTTTTCAAAAAAAGGAAGAAAGAAATATCATACTGATTTTCTGTGGGTAGTTGTATAGCAAGCTTTTTTAATCAACCATGTCAAACCCTGTTGTCGGATCAGTTTTAAAAACCAAGTCTAAAAGTCTGGGTTTGGTTTCACGTGGAAGTGAAATACATATATAATTTATCAGGCATTTAAAACTTCAACAGTATTCAACATTTATTTCTTGGATTTGTAGAGGATCTTGCCCATTTTGCAACCACATAAATGGCTTGTTCATGATGACGATAAAAATGTATAAAAGTTATCCCCAAGAGAACATTTTTTCGCTTTTAATTCAACTGCCAAGCCAGGATGACGGTGATGCTCTCTACTCCACCCCTTTTTTCCTTAGCAACTTTTTTTATCCTGTTGTATAACGCTGCACTGAAACTGCATCTCTCTGCAAAGTTTTACTTGAGTAACGACAAACGCCTCCACACCACTGCCACCACTGCTGCTTCATATGAAATGTGTCGGTTGGTAAAAGAAACTGTTTGTCCGCCTTGCATGTCACCTTTTGACAAAAAGGATTAGGTCACCCCTGAGCTTCCTCCTTACATTTTCTCCTTCTCGACAACTTTTTTTTCTTCCGAAAAAATGAATAAAAAATACGTAGGCTTGGATAAAAAAAGTATATATAAAAGCTTTTATTACTTCCACTGCGATGATGGCCGCAGCAAGATGCGGGGTATTTCATATGCGCATCTAATACAAGCCAATTGAATTGTGATTGAATTTTGTGATTTAATTTCATCTGCCATATCATCCCCCAGAGAGGTAAGGAGATTCATTGGATTATATTAGCCACTGCTCCTCCATCCATTTTACCAATAAAAATAGTGGACAATGGGACAAAAAAAAAGGATTTGACGTGAATTGAATGTGAATCAAAAGTCTAGAGTACAAAATCCTATATATACCCATGTGTGTCTTCACGAAAGATTCTTGGTTCTTTACCACACGACGTGTAGGAACATAAGGAGTGTCGACAGGAATGGAATCCTTCACTGCGTACATACGTCTTACATGCTGCTACGCGTAGTAATAATGACAATGATTTGATTTGGTACATATATATGAGAATCGATTTAGATGTATGTGGTCTTTTGATAAAAAAATCCAAACATTCTCTCAGTCCACTGGCAAAACTGCAAAAGAAAATACTATTTGATTAAGATTATTTGTCTGCCAACTGTCTTTTTTTTCGATAGAAATTGAATCAATTCAACAGAACTCACATGTCATGTACTTTTTTTGTACACACGGTCATAGTAGAAAAGTAGATACATTTTTACAAGAAGAGATAACACGGAAAAGACACCGCAGTTGATTAATGGAATGAATTACATGCTCAGACATGTTTGCCTTTACCACAGCAAACAGCAAGAGCGTTTCTCTTCTCAATCAAATCAGCTTAAAGTTTTACCAGAGAAAATGCGAAGGAATAAAGTAGGTAGGTATAGATTATCAATATCATCATCATGACAAGAAGAGGAGCTGAATAGTATTGACTTTTTCATGGTTGACAGGAAATTGAAAGTTTTATAATATATTATTATTTATGTTCATGTATTCTAGTCTATATATTGCAGNATTGAAAGTTTTATAATATATTATTATTTATGTTCATGTATTCTAGTCTGTTTATTGCAGTATTTATACCTATTATATTCGAGGTAAGTGAAATGGGTAAACACAAAATGAATTACTTGAGCTACGTCATCATGTCATCATGACGAGCTCTTTTCAATCAGTTGGACAAACAGTGAATCTAATCATCTCACCTTAATGTCATTAGTCTTTATTACATTTTGTAGCAGCTGCATCCATTCTGATTGGTTTGTTTGAGAAAAACTATTCAAAATAATTATAATTTCAGATAAAAACTAGTTAGGTACAAAAATATATAACAATATGAATTACTTGAGGAAAAACGTGTGATCCACAAGTGTGAAATGAATTTTTATACCGCGTTATAACTCACACCCTTCAGGCGCATATAAACACACCAGTCAATAAATCTTTAAAAATGAACAATTTATTGTTTATTTCTAAATAATTGTCGGCAATATAAAATATATAATTATGATTCTTACAAACTGCTGTAAAAATCTAATGAGCTTTTTATTATTTAGCAAAAAAATAAAGAAAATAATACTACAAGCCATTATACACATTATTCAATTTTACTTTTACAAACCATAAGCTGAGCAATTACAAGTGAAAACTGCAAATAAAAAGCTTGTACTTTTTTGTTTTTCTGAGAAAATTACAGATAAACGGTAAACATGTGAAACGCTAAGCCAACACAAAGCAAACGACGCACAACAACATACTGTCAATAAATCTTTAAAAATGAACAATTTATTGTTTATTTCTAAATAATTGTCGGCAATATAAAATATATAATTATGATTCTTACAAACTGCTGTAAAAAATCTAATGAGCTTTTTATTATTTCGCAAAAAAATAAAGAAAATAATACAAGCCATTATACACATATTCAATTTTACTTTTACAAACCATAAAGCTGAGCAATTACAAGGGAAAACTGCAAATCAAAAGCTTGTACTTTTTTGTTTTTCTGAGAAAATTACAGATAAACGGTAAACATGTGAAACGCTAAGCCAACACAAAGCAAACGACGCACAACAACATACCATAAACCGAGCACATATATTACACCAAAAAGGAAAAAAATATATAATCTGCTGAAATAAATATAGTGCATAGGAGATCAAATTTAGTAAAAAGAGAAAAAGGTATAGAGAGGATTGAACGAACAAACGGCAATGTAGTGTGGTAGATTGTAAAAGAATGATTGACGCTTGATGAGTTTTGCTCATCTCATCTTCCTTGTAGCAATCATCATCATCATCCCTCCCATGATAATCTACTAAAACGGCACTTGCAACTTGTTAAATGCAATTTGTACAGTAACAAGAATGTGTTTGTGTGCATGTGCGTATGTGTGTAAAGTATGATTTTACATCACATTTTTTTCCTTCTCTTGCCGAACATCATCTTCACCAACATCATCACTAAATATTATTACGATTTTTTTGTGGATGAAGGACCAAATTATTGTACTGCTCAACTTATGGTGGTGGTGAAATAGGGCGAATCAGCCAAAAAAGGTTGAGATTTATACACAAAATCTCTTCTTTTTTAATGGTTTTGCTCATATCATGAGTATTTTACAGAGAGCATAAAAGTTGGGATTACAAATTTTTATGCATTTNAGAGCATAAAAGTTGGGATTACAAATTTTTATGCATTTTATTATTAATATTTATCTCAAAGAAAACTGAAAAAAAGTTGAGTGTTTGGCGTTATTATTATTATAAGTATTATAAGTTAAATAGCTACATATCATATATGGTTTGCTATTAAAGCGTCAAAATATGTTTAGTGTGTAAATATGTTCACGATTCCAATTTTCGATGATACATGAAAGCAGGTAGTAAAAAAGCAATATACAATTCTGTGTTAAAAATATGGACATTAACGATGTACAGCACTTCTTATTGATGCACAATATGCAAACGTGATGCTGATAATTTGATGATGATCCATGCTAATACACGTGTTAGACGAAACACGTATATCATGTGCTCTACGCTCTTCTTTTGATGAGGTGCATCTAAAAACACGCCGAGTCAAGTGCGTAGCGTATAATAAAGAGATTTTTATGTGTTTGTGTGAATCAGACCGTTTTGCCATAAATACTTTGCAATATAGGCATATAGTGATACGTAAAGTCTTACAAAAGAAGCGGAATCACTTGTGCATTTTTGTAGATCTGTTGGATGAAAAGTATCAGCTCTGCAATTTTTTTTCCGCTATCACGACGACGTCTATATATCGCGTCGCATATACATACAGTGAAATGAATGAGATGGGAATTATTTGAAACTGAGCGCACAACAACATTACAAAAAAGAACCTTGTTTTCTTATTCACGATAATTCACAATAACAAAAAAACATCAACAAGCACACCACCATATATATAGCACATAGCAGTATAATTTTACGAATCGTAAATTGCAAGGCTAAAGTTCTTAATGGGTTATCCAAGGTCGAGTAAAAGTAAAATTGCAATAAGTTTCTTTTGAGATGAGATTGAAATGGTAAGGATCGGGAAATACAAAAAAAATACGTACCTAAGCAAATAATAATAATGTGAATGAATGATCACGATTTTTGTTGCTTTTGTTTTCTATTCTCTTGAAATGGAAAAGATTTTTTATTATTTTTATAAAGCATTTTTTATAGCTGCTTTACCAGTAAAACGAAAAACCCAGGAGGAAAATATCCAACCGAAATAAATATATATTATGTTCAACTTCCAGGCAATTTATTTTCGTAAAGAAAAAAAAATCGTATACAAAAAAACTAATGCATACAATTTCTCATGAACATGAAAACCGCGTATTTACTATGCATCTCCTCTCTCCCTCCTCCTACGCTTCTCAGTCACAATTCACTAGCGTATCTTCAATCTTTTTAGATAGTGGATCAAGGTCTTTCATCCTCCATGGATTTCATTTTGCTGTGATCAAAATACTGATACAAAAGGCAGAGGGAAACTATTCATACCAAAAATTTATGTAAAACGTACACAAAGTAGACTGCAAACGTGCTTTCGCAAATTTTACAGGATTTAATGCGACTTGTTTTGTTTGCTAAAAGTTCAAATAACAAAAAGGACAAAATTCGAAGAAGAAGAAGAAAAAGGATACTAAAAAAGCCGGTTGGTATTGAGAAATGAAGAGAGGTTCTATAATAAAAAGAGCAACTCTCATCAAATTCACCGCCCCCAATAGATTTTCATTTCCGTGCCTTCATTTCATACATTTTCTTCTCCGTCGTTAACCCAATTGGTTACAAGCGAAATAAATAGGTAGATTAACCCAGTAAAAAAGTGTTAATAGCTATTTAATTCATAAAAATGTGCTGTTTTAAAATAGCGACACTTTTACTGACGTTCATAATCCCAACATCTGACTAGGCCTTCTCATTTGTTTGCCATTATCCTCTACAACCAGATTCAATCAACATTTAAAAAAATGTTTTACAAGCGGAAGGATCAATGAGCAGGAAGGAACATAACAAGGAGACCTAATCCCTTTCTCTGCGGGGATCAAAATAATGAAAAGCAATTTTGGCAAAATGGTTTGTGTCACTTGCTCGTGGACTTGTTTTTTAGTTTTGTTTGCAAAAATCGCCCTCGGATTAAGTTGTCCTTAAATCAGCAAATTTATCGTTTTTTTTCTTTTATGGGCTACAAACAGATGTTGCAAGCTGCAGCTCCATTTATTTTTCAATTCTCTAGATACATATACACACATTGTCAGAAGAGAGGAGAGAGACAGGGGGAGGGAGGGAGGAAAAAAGAAGTTGGATGTGATAAATGAAAAGCGGATAAAAGATGAAATGCATCACAAGCGGTGTTAAATTATGCATGAAGTTAAAGTATCTCCTCTGCACATTTTTATTTGTTCTTTTGTTCTTTTTATAACAAAAAATATAACGAGTACTCGCCAGGAATTAGTATAGTTTTATTGAATGTAGGTATATATTTAATTTTGTTGATGATTTTTTGTCCTACTCCCTCCCTCCCCACCACACGTATCAAAATTAGAATGTTTTTTGGGTTGAAAATGTGGGATTAGTGGTGGTAGAAACAAAATAAATAGAGGGAAATAATAAGGATTAGAATTGTGGGATGTGCGCAGTACAATTTATTATATTTTGGGTAGAAATGCAGTAGTAATACATTAAAACTTTCCATTAAGCAATAAGCGTGTTCCAAGAAAGACTTATTATTTTTGTTTTTACCAAAGTCATGGAACATGTTGTACTCGTAAAACGAGAGATCACGCGTCATCATAAAGTCTATTATGATATAATGGAACGTGTCATGAATTTTTATGGCTCTCCATGATATGATGATATAGCGCAGCACTTTTTTTCCATTATCCCTTCTTATCATGCTAACAATTAACTTGTATTTCTTGTTTCAAAATAATATACATATAATGGTTTCAATGTTATGTTCCGTTCTGTTTCTCATTGCCACATATACGCAGTCATCATGACATTTAAGCTCCACCCTCTCGATATGTATCATAAAGTAATTCATACAAAAAAAACTTTGCATACTTTACTTTTTGTGTTTTAGGAGGACCGTCACAAGAATTAATTTTGTAAATGGACAAATGAGCTATTACCCTCACCCACGCCATGTAATAGAGAACTGACAATAATGAAATTGGAAACAGTAACGAGGGACGATGATGTGTGTTTGTGTGTTGATTTGCAAAATGCAAATGCAAATGACAACACTTTACTTTTTTAGTAGCGTCCACCCATCCGTAATTTGGACTATGGACAAATATTTCAAGAGGAAGGACAAGGTTGACAATATGTAACATCATCATCCTCGCCATCATCGATTCTCTCATTTCATCACGGATATGGTCTGCTATTCTCGTAAAAAAGCTTAAAAAACAGGAACTATGGTCCATTCGCTAGATGAATACTAGGGATTTGCTACTTCCCAACTAGGTACGTACAGTGTACATTGCATACCGTGCAAAATGATAAGGTTTACTAATGAAAATGGCTAATCCAATATTCACTTGCCTCAAAATGCTAATGTTCCTCCAACACACTGATCCAATATTGACATGGTAATAATAATCGTCATTAAAACTGGGAGAAGGGATCATCGCTAATCTATTTTTGATGCACGAGTGTACCATTCCCCATTATTTGCTCCCTCTGCTCTAATTTTTCATTCCATTTAGTTTGGTGCTGCTGCTGGAAACGCTCTAATTTCATGGCACATTTTGCCAAGCCAAAAGTTGCATTAACTCTTCTCCAAAGAAAATATATAGAGCAAAATGAAAACTTTTTCTTTCTCCGCCATCTCAGGCCAAGGAGTTTGCTTTTCCTTTGGAATCTTTCCAATTATTAATTGCACGCTGTGTAAAGGGAAAGTCAATAATATGCATATTTTATACAGATTGCTACAGACTCCAGCAGAAGAGCATACATTTGCGCCTTTCTTTATAGGTATACTTCCTTCATTTATAGTTTTGAACGCTAAAAAGTTCTGCATGGGTTATGTAATAAGAAAAGTTTTCTTGTAGGTTATGAATCATTTATCATTTAAAATCCATTTGTCTACATGCTATGCTATGAATGTACCTAATATACTCGGAATAAGGACTATTGCTGTTCATACTGATTAGGCAAGAAGGAAAATCCGTTTTCCCAAGAAAATTAATGAAATATTAATAAAGCTTTTGCTTCCGTGATCATAACCCTTTTACCAGAGAAAAATATAATGAAGAGCAGGATAGGTCAATTTGAATTCCAGGCAGCTTTCTAGTCTATTTTCTTGCCCATTTTATTGTCTCTCTCTCTCTCTCCACTACACACATGAGTTGATGGTCTACAAACATGAAGTCCAAAATACACAAAGCCTCTTTCTCAATTAATGTCCATATATCCATATATTTTCTTAAAACGCGACGAAGACTAGCAGCTACAAATGCGGGCATTCAGGTCCTTTTGTATTGCTAATAATTAACACTCATGTGGCAATAATAAGTTTTTTATTGGATTTATAAATAATACATAATAGCGTGTCATTTATTGCAATTACTGCTGCTACACAGCTATATGGTTGTTATGACTTTAATACCCATATTGCCGTAAAAGAGCGATGTGGATGGCGATAAAATGGGCGCTAATTAGTTTTCCTCTTTTACATGCAATTAAATAACTCATTAAACCTTGTAAACTAATTTACCGTGTGTGCCATTAATGAGTTTTCTTTGCGATATATGTAAACAATAATTATTACACAGACAGGCACGTTTAATGGGTTAAATAATGCTACTGCTGCAAAATGCTATATAGGGCAAGAGGCTTGCCAGAAAATTAGTTCCCCACTTTATAATTTCACTGTTATCACCACCAACCCACTTACCACTGTAATTACACCACACATATACGTAATATACATATTTAATGAAAACTTTCGGCTTTATCTCTAAGCTTTGATACATTACCTTCCGGGTGATTTCATTTCCGGTTTCACGGTGACTTGTATAAATCTAACTTCAATAAACCATGCAAAAAATTCCATTTCCACTTCAAAGGCTCTCTTCACAAAGCATGTTCAATGATCAAACGTCTTTTTCAACTTTAAATGAGCACCTCTTCCTTTGTCAAGTTTTCAGCAAGCAAGGGCATGAATAAATTAGCCTTTATTTTAATGATGTGGTGTTGAAGAAAGTGTTTCGTTGATGACCTCTTTTGTTTGTAGTTTTTGTGTAGACCCCACTACTGCTTTGATTATACCTGCCTGATTTATTATTTATACATTAGTCGCAAGCTTCCAGGTAAATGTATCAACATCCTCACAATAGTGACGCATGTAGTATATCACTCGACACATCACATTAACCTTTTGTTTGACTAGGCTTGTTTCATTCTAACTAAAAAACTGAAGGTCGCAAAAGTTTCAATAATGTTTTTATCCAAACAAAACTAACAAGACAAAATATATTATGTAAACAATTAAGACTAAACATTTCGACTCTTTTTATTAGAGGCAAACAAAGATAATCACCAATTAGAGGATCTGCTGTTTTAGAAGAATAAGCCGAAAAAACTCAAAACACTCAAAAACCACTTTTGCAAGCTGTTGATAAGATGACAGATGAAACGCAACTGAGATTCCGTTCTGTCTCTTCTTTCTCCTTTATGCAAACTATTTTAAGGGTGTCCTGCGAGAAAACAACCGTATTATCTTGGGGGTTTTTTATTACGGGATCGAAGACAAAAAAACCAAAAGAACTAGAGGATATTATATATATATATGCATATATAATACCACAAAACACATGGGAATTACTACATTTTGCTTCAGTGATCACAAAGACAGCACGTTTCTTTTATGGGTATTATATAGAGTGAAACCGTCGTCGTCGTCAGGATTGTTGTCTGACGTCACTATATAGTCATTGGGTGGTAGGTGGTAAATTCGCATTTTACACCGATCACTGAAAATAAGGGGCCAAAAAAGTGCTGTTGTAGTGAAATAAGGACAGAAGAAGAGAAAGAAATGCAAAAAAAAGAGTTTTGAGCGAGTAAGCAGAAAATTACTTAACCAAAGTACAATATAAAATAAGTATACTAGTTCTTCTCAGTATTTTTTGGAGAAAAAAAATCCTTGAAAAAAAGAAAGAAAATTTTAAGACAGAGAACAGCCAAGTGACGTCGCACACAACTCGCAACTTGAGTGTAAAGCTATGTCGGAATAGTATAGGCGCAAAAAAAGAGAATCAAAGAGTGACGGCCACCCTATCCTATCATCTTGAAGGAGAAAGCTATATAGCTAGCTGGTTATTTTTGGTAGTATACCAAGAAGAAGGGCAAGTAGCAAAAGTAAAAGAGTCGGTTGGTCTTTGTTCTCCATGAGCCATTCATGATCATGGTGATGGTAAGATAGAGACTTTCACGATAGCACAAAATGCTTTTACTCATTCAGGAGCAGTACTACTAAAAGAGAAAGAGAGAGAGAAAAATGCTTTCATTCATTCATATTGGATCGGAACTAAGAACACAGAAATGGGGGCATGCTTAACTCTATAAGTAATGTAAATGTACTGTTTTAGTAGCAGTGTATCAGCGTAGAAAAAAAGAGAGAGAAAGTTAAGAGCTCAGTCTTTTTTTTGTGTGGAATGAGTTTACAATACAAACACATAGTTTCAGATAGGATATTATACATACATGCATACATAATATGTACCTATGCACTTTTTCATGTTGAATAATATATAAAGCATACAAGTTTTACGTGCAGATTATTACCAACTCACAAGACATAATATATGAATGATTTATACAGTGCACTTTTTCATAGGATCACGAGAGCATAAAGCATGATAAAAATCGTCTGCTTGACAGACGAGACATGAAAGGGTGTTGTTGGGGAATCGGAAATGAAGAAATCCAAGAAAAAAAAGAGAGAGAAAAACTACTACTATCTTCAAGTAGAGGGGGAATCATGAAAGGACCGCGGATCAAGAGGACTGGATCAAGTGTCATGTTATATGTCAAGCCAAAAAAAGGGTGATAGCTATGATTACATGAATGCCTATTCATCTGCCTCTTGTCGTACAAACATGTCCGCCCGCCATCACTTGGTAGGCACACCTCACAATCATATAATATCCCATACCCCAACTCCAATATTCTATTGTTCTACAAGCAGGCTATTTAGTCTTCATAAAAATGGATTAGACTTTGGTATAAGCCCATATATAACAGTATAAGTTTGTGCTAAATACAAGATTTGTTTTCTTTGTATATTTAATCATGGTATTCCTCTTATATTACATATGGCCATTGTAGTATTATTTTTGTAACGTTTTGTGCAAAATACAAGTATATCTCCCATATCAAAAGATATATACATCCAACATCGCAAAGACGCAGCGGTAACTTATGATCTTCCCTCTAGTTATAGAACACTATATAATCTTGTGAATTATAATACAAATGAAGTGTACGTAATATGTATATGCATCTCTTTTGTATTAATGAAGAATGATGATGATATCACATCGATTGAGCTTCATGTATTTATACATCCATCTATACATAAATATACATGTACCTAAAAGTATGCAATCACAAGAAGGATTATTATTAAGTATTCAAGATCCCACATCAGCATCCTTGTTCTCTTTGGTTCTTATGGTCTTACACTCACTAAAACCCTTTCTTCAGGAGGAGCGTGAAATACACGGTAAAATGCAAATGGCACGGTATGGTGGTGGTGGTGGTGAATGCTCTTGAAATTTTCAGCTTGACGTGAGTGCGTGCAGCAGCAATAATAACCGTTGCTGGGCGTGCAAAGTACAGCTTAGCGTGGCGTGAAGCTCCTTGTGGTCTTTCTAAGAATTTATGGTATTAAAATAGTAGAGCCCTAAAAGAAGAAGAAGATGAAGACAATAACAGCCAGCATTTATGGCTGGGCAGAGAGAGAGAGAGAGAGAGAGTAGCAAAGCACCAAGCCTGCCATAAAACTTGGAGACTAAAGAAAGAAAAAGAGTGTCCTCTGGTCTGATGTGAGTACTGAGGATTATCATTATAATCATCATCATCCCCACCACCATTTTCTTGTGGGTTTGTTGTGGTTTTTCTTGTACAGCAAACCACTTCTTTAGTCAAGTTGGTTATATGTGACGTGCTTTTAATGATGCCAGTGAAAGTACGCCTAAAAAGTATAGCTACAAATACTACAAGGGGAAAAACAAGTGTAAAATGTAAAACAGTAATGTGATTTGTTACGCTGTTTACGACCTTCAAGGACCCTCGTATAATAAACTCTCAAAACACAAGCTTATTTACTTACGTCTACATCACATCAGACTATAATCAAGACACAAAAAATGTTTTACTCACTATGAAATGAATACTCTTTTTTAATATATATTCAGTCATATAGGTATATAGACAAAATGAAGACAGTCTTGTTGACTAAGTCACGTGTTTTTTTATAAAATCAGGGATCTTGTTACAGAGGCTGACTTCATTTTCCTTCTATTAAAAAGAAATTGGAGCACGAATGACGAACTGACGAACCATTAAAGAGTTTTGTGAGAGATGAGTGATCACGTCCAAACTAATATAGACAAGACAACATAACAACAACAACAAAATATCCCTCTCTTCACCCTTTTCATCTACTCATGCATGTTTTCTGGTCTCTCCCTTTCTGCAAAAAAAATTTTTTTTTTCCTTTTTTATACCTTCATTCATTCCTAGCTTAATCATCAACAAAAAGGATAATAAAAAGATGACGATGATGAAAATGATGATAAAGGGAATAAGATATGGTTTTATATAGACTTATAAGCAAAAACAACAACTTATATACTAGAAACGGATGAAAGAGATAAGACACAATTTCTCTTTACTTTTTTTCATTTAAAAAATTGATTGCCATTGAAATTCGTTTGCAAATTGGGATGGCAGATTATTAAAACCTGAATCTCTCTGACACACAATGTCTCTCTCTCTCTCTCTTTCTATTTGTTTGAAAAATGAAAATAAACCATCGCCACCTTGACCATATTTTTACTCGTGTAAGGATAAAAAAGGCATTTAAATAAGCCCATTCACTTCTTCCCAATTTTTTTCCCATTTGCTTTATCCATTAGCGTATAGCATTTTTCCTCCTTTCGCCTTGTCATAGCCAATAACTTGTTAAAAAAGAGAGTTTAAATCCCGTGTGTTCTCACTTTTTAATATTCAGAATTGCGAAATAGAAAAATAAACATAATACTCACAAGACTCACACCAGATTATATTTGCACATAGAAAAAAAGAGAACGGAGTAGCAGTAGCAGCAGCAGAGTATTAAACGGCAAACCAAACCATGCATACTTGCATGCATGCAAACACACAAAACCTGACATTTTATGAAAGGAATCTCTTTTTGATTAGAGAAGAGAGTGTGTGTAGCGCGGTGATGGTGTTGGAATATATGTCGATCAATGGAATGCCAAGA
>JAITYZ010003357.1:0-18124 GCA_027744595.1 Paronellides praefectus | reverse complement strand
ACAAGGACCAAGACAAAAACTAAGGTTTGTTCAATATGTAGGGAACTAGAGTCTTGCTCTTCTTTTTTCTACACTCCTGTTGTTGTTCTTGTTGCCCGAATCATCTTGTCCTCCTCTGAAAATGTTCTACTTGGTAAATGACTATGATGGGGATGATGATAACTAGGATATATCCCGAAGGAGCTACTTGGGTATTACTTTGCGTAGCAAGTGAAAATGCTCCTTTCTTTTGTAGTTAGCTCAACTGCAGCTGAGTATCCCTTCCAGGGAGAAAGGCAGACAGAGCAGCAGAAGAGAGGGAGAAAATCAAGTTTTCAAGTTAAAAAATGTAGTTGGTTGGTTGTACAACATGAGAAATGGCTGGAAGCTGGCGGTGATAATAAAAAAGAGAACTGGAATGTATTTACTACCAGCAGACTATTTACTTTTCCTTTCTCTTTCCTCTCCACTCTGATAACAAAAGCAGCAGCAGCAGTCGTATTCAATTCATGGCTCCAGTAAGTCCTCATCACACACACACACATGTATGCATGTACATACAGTATGGAAACATCCGAATCCGGGTTAAAACAGGATTTGCTGCTGATGCTGGATTTCTATCATCAACTTCATTCTATGCTCAAGCACGAACACAATTATGCATACTATTTACTTCGCTTGCTTTTCTTCTTCTTCGTCAGCCTTGCTATACGTACGTCTGGACTAGCACGTTTTTTCGGGGAAAGAAGGAATAAAAAGTAAGCTGACTGGAGTGGAGATTCCCATGAGCTTTTTACTTTACTTCACTTTGCATTTACACTTACACACATTGCATTGCAGGCGGAAAAAATATATATCTATGCCGCCATCATCATGTGTGTGTACTTGACTACAATGTGTGCCTCTCTCTGCTTCACTTCACTCTATATTCCATATTCCGGAATAAAATAGATTCTGGTTTAGTTAACGGCAAAACATAGCGTTATGTGTTCTTCGTCCTCCAACTAGAAAGATGAGATGGGTACGAAACACTCTGTCTTACTGGCTGTCCATGAAGATGACGGTTCCCGTATTGCTTCTTCTTCTACTTCTCCTCTGCTGTTGGCTGGCTTGCTAAACAAATTTTCTGTAATATTTTTATCCCATCAGTAGAAAGGTTGAATTCTTCACGTACACACATACAAACTCTCTTTTTAGTACTTTCCACTTACTTAACTATGTACACACATTAGAATATATTTTCTCTTAAGTGTATATTCATTCCTCATCATAATGTATTATTATTCATAGATATATAGTACGCAACATATATAATACTCTTTTTAATGTATATACTCAACATTGTTCTCGTAATGAAATAAGCAAGGGAAAATCGATATCTGGGTTGGCTATGTATTTACGATATATATGGAACTTTATATAATATGCATACATGCAGCAGCAACAGCAACCGACTATTTTTTCCCGTTTGTTCTCTCTGGCTGCTTGTCTCCTGGACGGAGAAAAAAGAGAGAGAAACTACTGTTCTGCCGTTTTATATTATTATTTTGCTTTGGCTTTTGTGTTTGGTTGCTGTCTCTCTGGAATGGCAAGTAACATCACAACAATAATAACAAAGCATTTTATAAAATAACAAGCTCCTTTGGGCTCTTTTTTGGCTCTTCTCTGAGATATATCTCTGGCGAATCCAACAACCAGGAAAAAAGCGAGAGAGACAAGGGCTATTATAATATCACTGAAGGTCCAATTTTCTTTTCATTTTTTCCCGTTTTTTTTGGTTCACTTAAAAACCAATTCACTTTGATACAACTCAAGTCGCAGTATTACAGAGAGGACAAAAACGAAGGTTTTATTGCATATTTTTTTCTGTCGCTTGGCTTGGCTGACACTGCTTCTCTGCGTTCATGCTATTTTGTAGAGAAAAAAACGGAAAGAGGTTGGTGGCGGTGGTGGCAGCGGCAGTGCCAGTGTCTCGTTTCAATATGTCACTTGTGCCAACTTTACCAACCAAAACAAAACAAGAGTCACGACGACGATATGATGACGGGTTATGATACGGGTACAAAAACTTTGTATGCAGTGTGTGTGTTGCACATCTCACACTATACAATATTTAATACACGCACGCACACACTACCTACTGCAAAAATAAAAACTTGCTATATCAAAAGGAATTACCAAAATTCATAATATATATGGTCATTGTCCATGTACAAGTGGGAGTTCCATGACTCATATTGCTCATAATAATATTCTCTTGTAACACAATTTTTTATCATTTTTTTTATGTTCTTCGTCACAAAGCTATTATATTTCACAATGCAATATCAACCATACGTGTTTGTATAAACTCGACTTCTTTTTTCATGTCTTGTCTTTTGCGTGCATGTACAAAAAAATGCAAGACTCTTCACCTTTTTTAAGTAAAAAGCTTGCTATTTAGCTCCTAATTTGACATGCATGTAGGATAAGAGTACAAAAAGTCTGTTACTGTCTGTTATGTTGATAATAATAGACAAAGTAGGAAGTAAAAAAATGCGACATTTAGAAAACCGCATAAACGAAACCAATTATTCTTAATTTTCATACCAAACGATGGGTAACTGCTGGCAGTAAATAAATTATATCAGGATCGGTCATCATGACATAAAAAAAATTTGATGATGAAGAAACACGTTCCTTTTTTCCTTAAATATTTTTTTCCTGCTTTTTTTGTGGCCAGTCTGTCGATGAAAATTATTTTTTATTATTTTATTTTTGTTATTTTTGTTCCGTTGTTGTTGTCTGTTTTGCTGATATTTTTGTTCAAGGCTAGAGGCTATTGTCATGCATTTATGTTTTGTTTGATGCCAACCCGATATAGCACAGAAATATGAGCGGTACTCTCACATTATTTATTTTTGTTGGTAAAGTTATAAAGAGTCAGATATCAAAATCGGTGTACGGTTTCACATAGGTATGAAGATGAACATCCCAAAGGCACACAGGTTTACAAACAAATTGTCGTTCCTGAACAATGTTTCATTCAGTTTTAGACCGGCACGTGCAAATGGTTATATTCCCGGTTGTACAATTTTTGTCAGTGTATCGGACTTATATTTTCCTGTCACATCAAACATTCACGAGTGTATATTTTTCACTGAGAACACAATGCGGAACACACACACAATCACACGAGTACAGAATGATGATTCATCTCCTGTAAAAATGCAATTAAAACAAGACTCGAGTTAAAACTTTGAGAAATTTGAAATTACAATAATTACAATAATTTTACTACCGTCAGGTCAGGTAAAGATGAGAGTTTTTGGCTGTTGGTTATACTAATAAACCAATTATTTTTTGAAATTTGGCAATTGCTAATGATAATGATGGGATGATTATTAGAAAAAGATAATGTTTTTTTAGCATAAAATTGCTATATACTTTACTAAATTGGTTTTTAACTTTATTTGAACAAAATGGACTAGGATAAAAAAAATGTGAATCCTTTCAATAATTTGTAGCCCCGCTGTTTCACTTTACTTTTTCTGACGAATATCTATTTATATACCTACCTATTATTGATCCACGCGTTTAGTAACTTTTTTGCGCAGACACAACAACTGCTCATATTAATTAAAATGATAATTGGACGATATATTAATGTAAAGCTAGTGTGGCAGGCAAAAATATCGAGAGAGCTCACACAACAACAACAACAGCCTGGGTTGCATCATATCTCCAACAATCATCCCACAACAGTGAGCATATTATTTTTGTAGCCACCGTTCTCTTCTAATGTCAGACAAACATAAAATATTCCTTGAATCAAAACACAAGGCGTTTTAAAAAGAAAAGCTGATACCAGTACCAGTTTTTATCATTGCAAGTAAAATTATTCTAGAGTTTAAAACTCATTGTTGGTTTGTTTGACTGCTGATCTGATGTAGTGTTGCTGATGGCGTGATCGTGATGATATTATATTATGCTTGTTTAAAATGAGTAGTACAAAACCGAGCTAGATTCATTCAAGAAAAACGAAGATGATACAAAAAATATGGTGAGATTTACCTAAGCATAAAAAATGCATGCAGAATGTTGCAGAAGCAGCAGAGAGAGGCTTGCTCAAGAAATTCAGAGTTTTCTTCACGCAGCAGTAGTGGAACAGCAGGCAGATGGACGGATGGATGATGAGATGATTCGATACGTTGAACACTCTTGTTGCATTCTAAACGTTAGACTAAATATATATATATATTTTTTTTTAAATAAACGCTTGGCTGATCATTACATATATATTCACCTTGACTTGATACATTAGAAAATATGTTACCTTTATGATTATGTATTCACAAAAGGCTTAAAACACTTTTTTTCTTTTTAAATGAATCATGATTTACTTGTATTTGAACAAAACTGTTTTACATTTAAAAATACAAAAGGACCTCCAGAGTAAAAGTTAAGTAAGAGGGATGATGATATGGTGCCATCATGCTGCGTGGATAAATTATAATTGAAATTTGTCATCCTTCACAATGTACTCCCACACACAACCACGAGTGAACTTTGATGATTATATTTTCCCGACCAAAAGAGATTTAACAAAATATATACGTTGTTGGCTGCTGCCGCTGCTGCTAATCCATAACAAAACTTGAACCCTTAAAAACATGATCATCAAACACGATTTATTATCGCGCATATTGTAAAAATTCATTTGTACATTGGATTATCTCATGATGATCATATATTCATACCTACCTACTTTTTTTTCTAAACCTTTGTAAAAGGCTTGCATTGCATTGGCAATGACTTGCAATAATAAAAAATAGTAGAAAAAAGAAACATGAAAATGATGATGATAACAACATCATTTGAGCAAAGGCGGGGTAAACGCCTTATAACAATGCATACCTGAGTATAGCTCTCCATTAAATATTCCACTGCACTCCTCTATATGCCATGCCTTTTATTGTTATGTTTTACAACAACAACACATATATTGCATAGTTCGATAATAATACTGACTTACGCACTTTTTCAAGTGTGTTTTTTGTGTGGGCATAATAAAACGCAAAAAAGTATGAATAATTCACCATGTTTTATTGCGAGAGTGAGCAGGGTACAAAGTGGCATGGGGAATATGAATTGTGCCTAAACAAATTTACACAGAAAAACACAAACACACATATCCTACCATCCGACTTCATTCCACCTCCACAACAATAAGAGAGGGAGAGAGAGAAGTTATCTTACAGGAACATCATTATTATTATCATTAGTCAAGTCAGACGGGCATGTAGGCAAAGTCAACAATCACCTTTTTTTTACAACACACCAGCAGTGGTAGCCTAGTGTCTAGTCTATCATATCAGCAACAGCAGGTGAGCATCCGAAGAAGAAAAAGGAGGATGTTTCGTGTTTTGAATACAGCATCTGATGTGATGTGAGTTCAAATGCTTTGCTGATAATATAACAATCATTGAGAAAAAAATATATAAAATAGCAAATGAAAAACGACTAACGACCCTCCAGTAACAAAACAAGATTGTGGTATTGTTACTTACTGATGATGATCATATATTTTTTTATCATTCTTCTTCTCTTCTCTTCTATTTTTTTGTGAATGCCTACAGCAATTTTTGAAACAGCAGACAGTCGAGTTGTACAGCTGTTGTTGGAAATGGAATGGTGCATGGTTTTTTTTTGCAGTAATAATACAATAGGAACAATAGTAGATCAAAATATTTTCCCTTTAACTCCCAGGGTATCAGCCTGATACTATCAGGTAAGAAAGCAAATGAAGCGTTTTTTTTGCGTTGCAGGATTTTCAGGTAGAAACAGAGCTACCTGACACAACTGACATTTTATATGCAATTCACAGAAAAATTCATTCTAGTTTGCATACATGTGATTGTGGTCTTTGTCTTTATAATTATTTATAAATATTATGCATTATTAGTATAAATTTTATCCTGAAAAGTTGGTTGATTGGGCAGGAAACTGGTCAACCATTTCATTATTATCGTATGATGATGATGATAATAAAGATGAAGAAAAGAAAAAGAGATAATAGGATAGGATCGTATTTTTTCATTCTTAAAAGATAAAAATATATAATAATATGCTTTATGAGAATATATAAAAAGCGAAAAAGTAGTTGGCCCGTATTTTATTGGTAGACGAAATAAATGTATATCTCGAGAAATAGTAAAAAATTACTCCCAATATAAAATTTTTAATGTTGCTGTTTAGGGCATATAATATATTAATGGGAAAGGGTGTAATGTACGGCAAAAGGTCTTTTTTTCTTGTGGGGCACTGTTTTTCAAGATGATGTCAATTGATAAAAAGCCATATCAGGCTGAGGAATAGAAGAAGCAGAAGAGCAAAGGAGTATAATCATAATAGTAAAATGTAATGCTATCAGTATAGTGCAGCAGTGTACATATGGGCGATGCGAAAAGTTTTAAGATGGAATACCTATATTATGGTATATAGAATATTAGAGAGAGCACTTCACGTAATTTGCTGTAAGATGGGCAGAGTGCTTTATCCCTGCTCTTTGCATAAGAAATGGGAATGACTATGTGAGTGAATTGTAAATTTATGCGAAGATGCTCTGCTGCTGTCGAGGTCCAGTTTTGTGGGATTCTGCCAACTAGGAAACTGAAAAACTCAGTCAGTTTGCCATTTGTTTTTTCCCTTCTTCTTTCCTTTTTGCTTTGCTCCTTCTTCTCTGTGTAAAATAAACTGTTATCTTGGGAATTTTGTTTAGAAATTATCTCATCAACTTTTATGCCCATCTTATCCTGTTTTTCTAAATACAACAAAAAAAACGCATAGCATTTTGCTGTGTCTATGTCCTGTGTGTAGGCATGCTTATCATTATTATCATTACAGAATTAGAAAAAAAGTCATACATGAGAACAAACAAAGTCACAAAGTTTTAACCTGACATTTTAACTATAGCAGAGTCAAAGCCTGGGAGTGGGAGTCATCTATATTACCCGGCAGTTTGGCATTCATGTGGTTTCCTTCTTTTTTCACCCTTTGCACTTTTCTTCTTGGTTGTAAGTTGCAATTGTATCATGTTGTATGGGGGTATACATCGAGGAAGAATGGAATGCGAAGAGAAAAATGGACTGAACTATTTATTATAAGAAGCACTAATGTGCTTGTACACTAAAGGCAAAGTTTCGTCCGTGCGGTAACTCGCGAACGGTTTCGATTTTTCCATTTCTGTTTTCAGCAATCAATCGGTACCTTAAGACTTTTGCTCGACCAAGTTCGAAAACCAGTTAACCTTCCTTCCTCTCATTTTCTTCTATGAAAATTGCTCGATTTTTCCATTTCTGTTTTCAGCAATCAATCGGTACCTTAAGACTTTTGCTCGACCAAGTTCGAAAACCAGTTAACCTTCCTTCCTCTCATTTTCTTCTATGAAAATTTCCCAAATATTAAATTGAGTTGTGGCTGGAGGGTTTCGCCCATGGGCTCTACTATGTTGTGTCGTGGCTTGCGCTCTCTCTCCGCCCATGGGCTCTACTACATATGTTGTGTCGTGGCTTCCGCTCTCTCTCCGCCCATGGGCTCTACTATGTTGTGTCGTGGCTCAAGAACCCGCCGGCTCTACGATGTGGTGTCGTGGTTCGGTCAAGATCGAAAACCAGATACCCAACTCATCCCCGAAGGAAGGGGGAGGAAAAATGTTTTTTGGTTCTATCATGACATAACGTCTTAGTGATTAGCATTGACACGAAAGATCACAAAAGTGCTTCTACTGACAGTTTTAATAGGGTTCATTGTAAAAACATACGTATTTTTTTGTTTGGATGCGTTCAACGCTCGGGTAAATGCTGGCAGTAGTTGTCAGTGAAATATTACGGTTAAATTATGCTAATGCGAGGGGAATACATATATCATATGCGATGAGGACATATGTAGTGTACGATGCTGTAAGAAAAAGTAATTTAATCAACTTGTTGTGTAGCTCTGAAAAAGAAAAAAAAATCTTGTAAAATATGTGTAACATGAATACGTAATGAATTTCTGCACGGGTTCTGCTGCTGGCAACACTTTAAATCGGGTCGGTTGGCTTGGCTCCATCTACCACTGGCATAAAGTATACGTGTAAAGTTGTGTAGTGTTGGCTGAAGGGATTTAACCATTTCATTTATTATTGTTTTTTTTTGTTTTCGGGGTCAATGTATACTACATAATATTTTATAAATAAATCTTTCTAAACCAGTAGTAGTGGGAGTGGGAGTATACCGCACACCTTCACGCACGCGTATTACACAAACACCTTATTTTATATTTTGATTAATCGTATTATCAGAATTAGAATATGATTTTTTTTGTGAGGATAATTAGCAGGATAATATGTTATAAAATCGTACCTCGCATAACAAATTGATTAGATGGCTTACTTAAATATACACGCTGCATTTAAGATGAATGGTCGTGATTGTTAGCATGTCATGATGAGCTTTTCTTCTTTTACCTCTCCTGATGCGGAGGCAATAAGTCAAAAAAAATAAACGGAAGTCTCATTGACTCAGGAATTTTCTCATGTATGTAGTGTACCAAGGTTTTTCAAGATATTTTCCTACCAAATGAGAAGAATGCGTAATATAATGGGAAACAAGTTTTTATAAATGCTTACTATATTTATATACCTATTTTTAATATGTTGTGATTATCGCTAAAGATAATGGCAAACTATTATAATAGGCACGTTACACAGACAACTGAGGTATGTAACTTCAAGTTCAGGGACATAAATTCTCAAATAAGTAAGTCTTGGTTCATTATACTCTTCCTTACGATCTATTCAGTTTTATAACAATACGTTGTTGTTCTACAACACAGCAGCAACTGTATTATGATAACATCATCATGATCATGTTGATGATGATAACGTCATCAGATTAGGAATTTAATTAAAGACTCATTATTGATGCACCAATTATTACAAGTTAGCCCCAAAATCAAGAAACAAGCAAGACAGGAACAGGATGCCAGGCTAGGTTGTTGTGTAACAAGTGTGATATGATGACTGTTGTTGTTTTGTATGCGGATTCAGTGAAAAGGAAAGTGATTGCATTTACAACAGGAAAACGTAATGATTGGGGATACGTGAATTACCAAATCAAACAATGTGAAACTACGTCACTAAAATGTCAGTATATTACATATGACTTCACCTGTCTAATTACTCACATATAAATGTCATACTAACTGCATCACTTCTGGTTATTATGGCGTTGGGCTGAACTGATGCTGCTCTGCTCACGACGACGATGCATCAAAAGTTTACTTTTGTACCTTTTTGGGTCTAGACTGTCGACAAAATCAGTCAAGTTGTTGTATTGTATATTTGCCTTGTAGTCAAAATATATAAACCTGTTTAAATTTCAAGTTGCTTTTCTCTGTATGAGTTCCTTTTATTATTATTTCTATATCCTCAATAATGATAATAATTTTCGTACCTATGCAATTTTTTCTTTTGATGATGATCAGATGAAAGCAAAAGTGACTGGGTGAGCAGTTAACAATGAGCGTACGAAACGCACATTCAAGATCTCTGATAGATACCCAACTCCAAACCACACCAATTAAAGAAAATATAATAATTTACCATTAAACAAATCACTTTCACTGATGATGATGGTTTTTGATGAACAATATATTATAATGGTTGTAAAAGTACAGATAGGTATGTACCTATTCATTGTTGTTGCCTAAAGCTTGTTCGATGGTAATTATTTATCAAGAAAATGTATGACTTTTAAAGTGAATAATGAATTACAAACAAGGAAATTAATAGAGCCTTAATTAAAAGGTTATCTTTGGTTTGTCATTTAATTAAAAAGGCAATGATATTTTTTATGTACAAGCTTTGGTATATTCTTTCATAATAATATCATGGCATTTAAATATTTGAAGGGGAAAAAAATCAGTGGTAAATGTGGTATAGTATACAACAAGAAGAAGTGAAAAAGCACCTTATAAAAAAATCATAAACACAACATTTAAAAAATGTATTTAATTATTGTACTACCACTACCGGTCACCTGTGTTGAGCTCCCATAAACCTGAATACGCACTACTACCACATATAATCCATCCTGAATACTGATACATATTTTTTATATTACTATGAAGCATCTATCTATCTATCCGTGTTGACACCTTTAAAAAGACACGAAACTTTGAAGAAAGTTGTTGTCGTCGTAGACAAAAGCGCGGCGGCAGCAACAGCGTAGATTTGTTGAGGTTGCTGACGCATCATCCTTCCTTCCTTTCATCTCAATATATGCTTTTAAAACGTGTAATAGAATTGAACAAGACGAATAACTAGAAATCAAGAGATTTCTAACTCCTTTTCTTATCTTCTGGTAGGGATGAGCCAATCCATCATTGATGATCTCTTGTTGAATGGTTTCTCTTCACAGGACTGGTCCGCTTCGTACATTTTGACTTTGTCCAGGCCCAGCACTTGAAGTGTGTGGCGAGCTTGTTGCATCACTTCCAGTGATGGTCTTCTGTCTCGGGTCAACAGCCAAACGGTTTCTGTACAAACAAAATAAATGTCACAATGTGATTCACAATTAAAATGATTAAAAACAGCTACTCTGTTAAAAATATCAATACTGTTAATGTTGCGTTTTTATACCTTCTGAGGCTCCCATCATATTCACACCACACATGTATTCAATAGCAAAGTTGTCATAATCCGTGGCAAGGACGCGGTAATGCTTCTTGCGCCCTGTATAAATGACAAAGGACATGCACAAAATTTTTATAATGATAATGATATGCTCAATAAAAAGATTTTCATTTTTCACATTAACGACTAATTATTGATATTAAATTTTTGGCAGTCATTAACAACTCACATGGCATAGCAGGAACTGAGTAGATAAAGTTGGAGGGGTCATTCACCGGGTTGTCAATTACCAGTTGCGAGAAGAACGTGTTTGGTGCGTTGGTTCTGAAAAGGGTATTATTTTAAACACGGAAATAGTTTTTAAATTTAATAAATTGTTATGTAAATATTTAATAAATGTAACTTTATAATAAAAAAAATTATAGCTTGGTAGTAAATTATCATGTTTATATTGTAATTTTGTTAAATGGTTGCTATTATGAAGTAAAATAAAAATACTACATGGACAGCGCATTTTGACAAAATAATATCATTAACACACAGCTTGAGTGCTAATTAGTTTATAAATAATACTTGTTTTTGTTTTTAATATACTTGTAGACTTTTAGTGATTTTTAGGTATGCAAAAAAATAATTGCATCCATGCATGTTCAACAAGCCATGTACCACACTCACGAAAACAAACCAAGTCAACCATGAAAAATATCCGTGCATATTGTGGCTAAACTAATTGAATTAAATTTATAGATTTTAAAAATATATTTGAAGCTAAATAATGGATGAGTTTAAAGAGATAAAATAAAAAATATGTACAAATCATTGTTGAACAAGACAAATTTATATACAATTAATTATACAATGCCAATATAAATCTCAATGCAAAAACATGATAAAACAACCAAAATATAATTATTTAATGATATTTGGATGTTTCAACAATTGAAACCTTACAGTCTGGTTACGTAATCCATACGAAGCTTAACCTTTTCGGGATTGGCAGCATCCCTGTAGTAAAATGAACTCCAACACTTTCCTGGAAGTTCAGAAACTGTCGGCGTCTTCTCCATTTGCCACCATCTTCCCAAATACTATCAACATAAATTAATCACCAAATTTAAATGATAATTTGACAAATTTAATTCAATTTGTGTCGTATACCTCAAAGCTCACTCAATAATGTATTGTTCATGAGATAAAATATTGGCGTTTTACCTTATCAATTTCAAATCCGATCAAAGGAGGATATTTATTACACAACGCTGCTTTGCCTGCTGCAGCAAATGTAACGAAGGACAGTAAAATCACCACACTTTTCATACACTCCATTTTAGTACTATTTTTTTAAAAATATTGTCAGCCCAGTCACTAAATAACCGGAATTTTACTGAAACACCGGAACTAAACACTTTTTTGTTTCCTATTAAAATACTATTCGATTCTCCAGGAATCGAAAAAAATAAATGACTAATCAAACTGTCCCTTATTTTTGTCTTTTGCCAGCGCACTTGATCCTTTGTCACCAGCTACACAGTTGGTTCTGAAATGAATGAAGTTTTCAGGTGCAAAAACTACTGAGCTTTTTTGGTAGCTGCTAGCTAAATATATTATGAATGTTTGCAAAAAAAAATGTCAGGTGCATTTAATATGATTTTCTATTTTTTGTACACATATTATAACCAAGTGGCCAATTGGGGGGTACTTAAAAAAAGGAAGGAATACAATGTACATATATGCATGCTCACATTTAATATGTAGGTAATGCATTTTATATAGACAAAGGATACAATGTAATAAAGTGCATCTATTTCAATAACAGTTTTTAACTTTGCACCAATATGTAATTAATAAAGCATAATATAAACATATACACATGTCTATGTAATAACTGTAAAACGTGAAAAAGTCGTGTGCACAATTCACATAATAGATTCATCAGATTTTCATCAGTGATATCATCATCAGTAAATTCATTAAGTTTTGACTGTTTTCCAAATGTATGTATTATTATAACATATATCTTATTGTGTGTACGTGCATTTGCTATAACGTAAGCAATGCTTACAAAGCATACCCTTTCAAAGTCCCCCAAAGCCCCTTTTCGATAAATTGAAGAAAATTTTTGGTTTATGTGGAAGTAACTCTTTCCCTTTTTCTTCGCTTGGCCTTTTATTTGAAAGGGAACTTAGCTTCCCTTGCCTACTGCAGCATCCCTTTTGGTTTCAAAATTGAATTGATAAGCATAGAGCACATAAGATTGCAATGATAAAGCATATAGCGTAGTAAAATACATGTCGTGCAGCTTTCATTGCATTTTTTTGGGTGGGGGTATATATATGCCTAGCTCACTTTATACCAAACTTTATGTTTTTATAAATATACATATGTATATATAACTTTCACATTGACCTAATGACAAGAACCGGCTTTGAGCTGACCTGAATGAAAATGTATCATTAATGCTAATACTAATACATATACTACTACTGCAGAGCAGAGATGCAGATTTACTCACTGCACAAATCCTCATATCGAACCATCTGTGATGAGTGGGATATCATTTGTGCATTTCGATTCATTTCGATTTCCATTGTTGACCACTACTACGCAAAATATAGATGCGTTAAGTTTAATCATCACAATGCTTTGGCAATGTGAGATTTAAAATGATGATGAGCAGAGCAGTGCACAATGATTATCTGCTGCATTGTACACTACCACTGTACCTAAAAACGCAAAGCCAACTTTGCTACAAAGTAAAACCACAAAAGTTTATATATGAATTGGTCTGGTCTAAAATGTGAATGAATGAAATTGAAATTATATCTGACGTTATGTATATTTCTCTTTCTACACTGCATATATGCAGTTGTAGTATAATAATGCGAGGGAGGGATGGAATTGCTGATGAGTGGGCACCACCAAACCATGCAAAACTCCACAAATGAGTTTTTAAATGTGCATCTCTGTGTGTATAAAGGTATACAATATTATTGCTACCAAAAAACAATCAAGACTTATTTTATTTGACAAAACTGTAACTGATTTATTTTCCTATCAAAATTACATTACAAGGACGAAAAAAGAGTAAAAGTAAAAAATCGAGGGAGCGAATCTTCTCGATGTTTAAAAAGAAAGTGTGGTGGTCTGTCGGCTTTACAATATAATAATAATGCACACATTATTCTGTGACTGCGCCTTAATGTATTTATTATATCTACAGTTAGTACTGAGTAGTACATTAATTTGATAAATTACCAACAAATTAGTGTTTACTTTGTACTGTTTACTCGGAATTAAATATATATCATTTCATCTTACAACTCATATTAAGCAATTTTGCCAAACGTTTATTTTGTACTGTACCGTAATACAAGCAGTAAAAATTATTCCCAATTTTTGGAGTCACCATCCGAAACTCACTTTAAATATAATATTTTAAACATAAAAACAGCATATATTTTAAAATTACTAAATTACTTCAACGTTATTTTAATTCAATGATTATCAGGTAGTTAAAATAAAACCATCAATTTTCATAGGGCATTATTTATTTTCTCTTGTCAGTTTTCCAACGCAATCACAGGTATAATGATTGTTATATATTATAGGTAAACATTAGGTACTATAGGTAATCAGTATTGATTAACGTGTATTACTTAATAAATTTAAAAAATTACACGAAAAGCAAGTCCGTTGATCCCCACCACCAACACGAAATTAGTAATTCAGGCGGTGGTGTGTGCAGTAATCATTAATGCAAATACCTCGACTTTTATTTTTCATGGTCATTGCCAGTAGAACAAGCATGGTCACTCGCTGGTCACTGCACTGCCATCATCAGATAACACACATCTCTGTAATCTCTATATTATATGCATGTATGACTTTGGTATAATCAAGTCATTTGTCATAATCAATATGCTCGTTTTTGTACTTTGTGAGGATGAAAATATTCAAAATTCAAGATATGTAACCTTCAACCTTGCCACGTAAAAAAATGAAACGTGTTACCACTTTTACTTTTGTTCCGAGTATATCTTCAAAATAATATATTTTCTTTTTCAATTTTTATTTATGCAACAACTTATGATGATGTGATATTGTAGGTAATATAGTATGTTATGCAGAAAGTATATTTTTTTACTCAGACTGTCAAAAAAGGATATTCAAAGAAAAAGAGTAAAGTGGGATCTCAAGTTTTGAAGGATGGAAATATAGTCACGGGTGGCTTTTTCAATTAATTAGAATGCTGAGTTCGTGATTTTGCCAACTTATTATCATTTATTAGCATGCATCCTACTACATGCACGCCAACCCAACAGATCAGAGACAACAATAATAAGCTATGTATGAAAATTTTACTGGTTAAGTTGTTGTAAGTCCCCCACCCCACACACACACGTAAGATGTGGTATAAAAGATTATCATTATCAATTACCACACAGCATGCATATGTATATTGCATGCGTTTGTGCATTGTACCCAAAGTGTTAACATTAATTTTCTCGTTGTTATTTCTCTGCAGGTGTATCAAATCAATGTCAGTTTTGGTTATTTTTTATGAAAACGTTTATATTTTTTAATGGTGACGATAATAATCTCGCTGTCTGCTTGGTCTGCTTTCATTTTCATTTAATTGTAGAAAAATGAGTAAAAGAATTATGATGATGTTGAGTTTCTTTAATGATGACTTTATGTCGGTGTGATGCAAAAAGGAAGAAGAAATGTTTTAAAATACAGGAAGGAACAAGTACTAAAACGAGGTTTACTTTTCATTATAATAATGTTTTTTAACAAAAATTTTGTCATTTTTCTAGTTTTATTATGCGCACTAATAAGCTTAATTTAAGTAATCATACAACGTTTTACATCTAAATACCAGAAAGTTTTGTCTGTAAAAGCTATTTACAAAATATTTTATATAAAAAGGAGCAAGGAAGAAAATATACATTTTTACTCGAGATTTGGGACAGTTTGAGCAACTTTAAGAAACTATTGAGAAGCTGCAGGAACACGTGGACATACAAAATAGTAAAATACATAAAAAACATAAATACAAAATACAAAATTGTGTCTGCCTGTCACTGATATTTACCTACTTCTTTTGAACTAAATAAATCATGGATACATTTGACAGATATCTGAAGCATAACATAATCTGGTCTATGGGAAAATATTTTGTAAAGGCGTTAAAATTTTTTACAACTGGTTATTATTTTTAGCCTTCGTTAATTAACAGGCTATCAGTATCCACCAATGAGCCCATATTTCTATAAGTCACTTGCTGTCCTCCACTCCCATTCCCCTGTGAACCACCCACATTATAAGCCCCTCTGACATTTAAGCCCATCCCCTCCAACTGCTCAATCAATGAATGAAGCCGCCACGCTAATGCCACAACCAGCGTTATTAAAGCAACGGACACTATTGTTAAAAACACAATAAAAATGGTGGTTCCCTTGTTTGATGATGACGTGTCATCTTGACTGGAAATTTTTGCACTGGTAATAGTGCCATCTCCTCTTCTAATAGATTGCCGGATAAGCTGAGTGCTAGGATTTTCAAAAAACTTGAGGGGAACATTCCAAAATTCTTTGATTCCGTTTTTCTTCAGAGCGTCTGCGGAATACCATTGCACAGGCGCCAAATTGCTGACTTGTACATGATCCAGAGCCCTATTTTCACGTTGGATGTTGCACGGCTTGGGTTTATATACTTGTGACCGGAATTTTAGTTGGCAGTCACAAGAGACCTCAAACTTTTTTGAGCCGTAGGATGACCGGAACTGTAAATTTTGTGCGCTTCCGGAGCTGAGAGGATTTAATGAGCAGTTAATGCCTAGATTCGTATTACCACTACTGTCTCCAACAAACCAAAGATATTCAAAAGGAGGCAGATGCTTGAAGAAATATTTTTCAAATTGATTTGCAGGACTACATTTAATTGGGCAGTATTTTATCAAATCCTCCCGGATACTGCCGTTGTTTCCTTTGTACCGTTCCCAGTTGAATGCTGCTGTGACACATGGTGACGCTTTCCGAGGGTGCAAGGCAGTAGGGATGTGACACAGTTGACCAGGTTTACAGTCACTTTCATAAGCAATGTTTTTTACTAAATCCACAAGAACATAAGTTTCTTCGGATTGAGTGGATGATTTTGGTAGTACTTCCGGGTCAACTTCGCATCTCAAGTCAGCTTTGGTTACAGGATCACGGTAGTAAAATGGAATGGGTGACAGCTTAAGGTAATTAGGAAAAAAATTTCAAGCCATTATCTTTACAGTGGTCAAGTGATAATTCCTTGATAATATGTTCGAAGATCACCGTCACAGAGTGTCATTTCGAAGGTTATCCTTACCTTAACCAAAAGAAACTTTTCATTTTCTGGGATCACTGGAATAAGGATCCTCACCAAAAACGTGTCACTGCTTGTGAATGTGCAGTCGGCAAGCGCTGACTTGTAGTAATTCCCAATAGAGTCAGTGGACACGGTAGGAAGTAGTTTTTTAGAAGACAGGGACTCTAGCATGTCAGTCAACATATCACCAACCAAGGAAGGGGGTAGTATTGTCGAGGGTATTCTTCCTGCTTCACAGTCCATCGTTGCCATTTTCCAGCGGTTGGCCTCCATCATGTAATTTTGAACGAGAAGAGAGTTGATCGTGTTGATTGCGTTTGCCCATATTGCAGCGTCTACTCTTCCGTCCACCAAATCAATTTTTAGCCAAAATTCGCTGTAAAAATTGCGTCTCATTTCCTGGTAAATACTTGAAATATTATAGACGTAATTATTTAATCCCTGAATAAACTCTTGGGAGCCCAAAGGGGAGCAGGACTTGAGTTTGTCCAAATACTCGTCCACTGTGCCTTTATACATGAATAGGTCTTCAAAATGAGGTCGGATTAATTCACAGTCAACGGAAATCAATGCTGTTTCTGCTTTTGCGCTAATGTCCTCTAGGTTTACAACAAGGGGCTGGTTGTTGCCCAAATAGTCTGAGAAACGCTCATGTACGTCGGTAAGGTAAAATAGTACGGGGCATGTGGTAAAAAATTTCGTGTAGTTGGTGGAACTACAGTTTTGACTGCCAAAGACGATAGTGCTGGATTTGTTCCATCGGGGAATGTTGATTTGGTACACCAGAGGAACATATTCCTTGTAAAAGTGGGAGGAGGGACTGGGAACGCGTTCCATTTCAAGACCGGAAATGAGCTGGTACGTAGTTTTTACTGGAACCACGCTGCTGGTGGTCGTTAGTATGATGTATAGACACATCCATGTTGCTGCAGGAAAAAACATTCTAAAATGGAAACAAAATTCCAAATAGATAAACATTAAAAAAATAATAACTACTTTCATTGAATTTATAAATCATGATAACGTTTTAAGGGATCTTAATACAAACCTTATTTCTCTCCAACACCCAAACTTACTTTATTTTTATTTTTTTGATTTAATTGAACTTTAAAAAATCTCAATAATGCTCAT